>JAWPHD010023127.1:0-23009 GCA_037043455.1 Cyrtodaria siliqua | reverse complement strand
GCAATTGTCAATCTGCCATAATTCACCGGTAAAATGTATGTCTCTAAAAGTATCTTAAAAGTTATTTCACAATTTGTCCATAGTCCTACACATATGCCACATTAATCCACATCGCATTGTCCAAGAAAAAAACAAAAAACAGTATAAAATACACAGTATTCCAATAGGTTATTTACGATTATGTCCAATTAGCAGAAAAAAATGTCGGGTAAGAACAGACACCAGTTTTATTCCATAGGTTCTGTGATTACAGAGTTAATGTTGTCATAAATGTCAAACTTATGACGTCTGCCTGCCTTTGTCTTCCCAAACACGGACCCATTGAAGAACCATGCGCTCTCGATGTCCTGGTGTAGCGTCAGTCTGCTGATAAGTCCAGTATTAAGCTTGGTCACATCGTCCACCAGTCGGTATCCTGCCTCCTTCAATGGTTTGCGTTTTCTCATGACTACTGCCTTGGCGTTATTGTTTATCAGTTTCATGAGAACTGGTTTAGCCTGCCCCGCCTTGCCTGGAATTCGATGTATAGCCATGACTTTGTGTGGTGTCAACGTTATATTTTGGCTACTTAAGATGTCAAACACTTTTGTCTGTAACAATTCTTCAGTTTCGTGCGGTTCTTCTCTCACGCCCATAATTTTAAAATTGTTTTTTCTTGAGAATTGTTCATTGTAATTGGCTTTTTTCATTGCGTCACGGGCCAATGTCATACTGGTGTTAATATCATCCTTCATTGTTTTTACTTTATCCTGATAGCTATCACATTTGACTTTTAACTGGCTATTTTCAAACTCAAGAGCCATGATCTGATCCGATAGCTCTGATGTTTTGTCTTTCAGGATTAATTCCATTTTTTCAGTTATTGTTTTTTCAAATTGTGACACAATTTTTGAAACAGTTGCTGTTATCAAGTGTTCAGTGTCTTCTTTTTTCATCAGATGTTTGAGCTGATCCCTTACTTCAGTCATGTTCTCATTAAGGGTATCCATTTGCTGAGTCAATAACTGAAATTCCTCAGCACTGCAGTTTGCTACCTCAAACCTTTATTAATAAAATCCGTCAACTGGTTTTCTTTTTATGCGCCATTATATGCCCTGGTCCAAAACTTTTTTTACCGAGTATAGATAGATCCGTTCGCCTTAAATGAAAACCTTAACCAAGCAACGCAGTTCGTTTTGTAATTTGTACCAACACAGTGCGCAACGTCACTACAATCGGAATTATTCTTCACGCAAATTAGTTTTAGGTCAAAGCTAATTGATGTCAACGAGTTGGAAAAAAAACTATAATTGAATAACGCACTAATTGCATCCAGGCATGAACCTTTTTTCGAAGCTGTTTATCATCATTTAGATATACTTTCGATATATGCTACGATGTTTTGACTATCCAACTACCAAACTCAACTGTAAACCTGATTGTCAAAATGAAAAGAAAAAAGTTTATAAAGTGCTACCTAACTCAATACAGCTGGTTTGTGATCGCGAACGAAGAGAAATATGGCCATGTAAAAGTCATGCTGGTTAGAACCCGTAATTTGTCTCACGACATGCTGCGGGTAATCCCACTGGGAGCTCCACGTGTCAAGTGACGACATGCTGTGGGTAGTCCCACTGGCAGCACCATGTGTCAAGTGACGACATGATGTGGGTAGTCCCACTGGCAGCACCATGTGTCAAGTGACGACATGATGCGGGTAATCCCACTGGGAGCTCCACTTGTCAATTGAGAAATATTCGATTCTTACGGATTGCGGGAGGTATTCAGTATATGTTCTAACCAGGAAAAATGGGGTGGTCTGTTCTACCACAAAAACCGACCGTCACATGGTGTAATATGTGCTAAAAATTACGTAAAACAACATTCAAAGAATCAAAGAATCAGACTACATGCATTTGGCCACTCGTAGATGGTCTGTTTTTCTTTTAAAATTTAACAAATGTGTTCTCTTTGTCAATATCACCGCACTGGAAGTCAGATTGACATTACTGTTTCATCATATTAAATACTATGACTATCTGCCAAATAAAACACAATCCAGCACAATATTCACATACCAGAACAAACAGACATGAAAAGATCATGAAATGCCACGGTACAGGTAGCTCAGGTAGATATCTGCGGAATGATTCAGTGAGTTAACGTTTGGCAGCCGAAACGTGTACTTTTAGTTCCAAAAGCATACTAACACGAAATATATGTGTGATGTTAATTAATAGGAAACTGTGCAAACTCTAGATCTTTTTCTTTTAAAAATAAAGGCCTCTACAATGTTTTGTTTTCATTCGGATGAAAAATGAGCGAAATGTTAGTTCTCCGGCACTGGTCTTTCGTTAAATTGTAAAATATTTGCGATTTCTGGTGGGGATCTCATTCTATCGAAAGAGAGGATTTCCGCACGCTCTACGTATTTTTCTAAGAATAAAAGGAACGTTTTAGTAATCAAGCATTTGTTCTAATGAGATAGCGAGTTGGAAGCTGTATAAATAACTGTATTATGTACAGACATTGTTTCTACTTTGTTTAAATCGGACAGCCGTGTGGAATATTAGACAGTTAGCACATGTATAAGTGAACAATTGGCTGTTATGCTAACTAAATATAATAAACAACAATAGTGGAGTTTTGTCAGTGTTATAGAAGTAGTGGGAAATGTGTGATTGCTAGAGCTCTGCTAGATAGTATTATTCTTGGGAGGATTTATAAATTGTCCTGTTAACTAGTAGATATTAACACGTACCATCTATCAGTATGAAATTCACATCGCATTACACCTGGGTGGTGTTACCATTATTAATGTGCATATTTGGAGGTATTACTGCCAGGAGTACGCCTGGAGAAGCAACAGGTAGGTGTTGTATTTACGCATGTTCTTGAACACGTGGGGTGGTGCGATGTATCGCTTAATGTATGAACAGTACAAACAACGATCTTCGTTATTGTTAATTACTTTTTTTTAAGCAATTTATACACAGCTCTAGACAGTAAATAATTTGTGTTGACCTATTAGACATTTTCAATAATTCAGATATGTCGAAAAAACAGTGTAAAGCTGGGAGTGTTTGACTGCCTAGCGTTCCTAGCTAGTATTGCAATTATTGTCAGAACCACCTAATGGTTTTCAACATTTGCTGGGACAATTTACGTGAATTAATTTGTATCCAAATAAATAAATAAATAATCAATTTTTAGTGGTCAATACAATGAGCATACGTTTGAAAGACGTTTTTGACCTTAATGAGTGGGTGTTTTCGTCCTAATAACAGCGGGAGCGAGGAGAGGGAGGTGAGATGAATGATAACGATCCACATCAGAGAGCGAACATATAGCTGTAAGGCATGTTTCAGGAGGGCGTTCATATTTGACACAAAGGGTGCCTAGAATGGCCAGAGGTCAAGGTCAAAAGACAAAATTCGCAAAAATGAACATTGAACTCGCGATATTCAATGTTTTTTTAGTGACATTTCTTTAATGTATGCTATAAGTGATAATAAACGCATACAATATGGAAGGGTTTTCAATTTGATGCAGGATCGTCCTCCCCAGCGCTCATATCAGGTCAGCATGCATTACCCCCTCATAACAGTTTTCCCTCTGACATCAGTTGAAGGAGGTTATTCATATTTAACACTTTGGTAGCCTTTGTTGTCAAAGGTCAATTTGTTGTGAAAGGTCAATGTCAAACGGTCAAATTCATCGAAGTGAACATTACAGCCACAGTTTTTGAATACGTGTCAACGAAATTTCTTACATGCTGTTTGTAATATTATACAATATGGAACGGGTCTTTGTGGTTTTATGTACGGATCCTCCTCCACACGGTAGTGGATGTACGGTATTTTTTACACTTCTTGGTAAACTAAATTCCTCCCACATCTTTTAAAGAAGGGTTTTCATATTTGGCACAGTAGTTGCCTAGGATGTTTAGATGACAACGTTGTTTTAGAATTTAAACGTTCATAATTGGTGATGTACTTAGTCTTAAATATGTACATTCACAATCATTAAAGTTGTTCGTAGTTAGTTCTAAGAACATTTGATGTATATTTTCCAGAGGACGAGGAAGAAATAGATTTTAAAGTAATAGTTAAACGGGAGGCTGGATCAGAAATACAACAGGTACACGTTTCGTGTTTTTTTTTGTTCTTGCAAACATACAAACAGGTACTCGTTTTTGTTCTTATATACGTTCAACAGGTACCCGTTTTTGTTCTTATATACGTACAACAGGAATTCGTGTTTGTTCTTATATACGTACAACAGGTACCCGTTGTGTTTTAATATACGTACAACAGGTACCCGTTGTGTTCTTATATACGTACAACAGGTAACCGTTGTGTTCTTATATACGTACAACAGGTACTCGTGTTTGTTCTTATATACGTACAACAGGTACCCGTTTTTGTTCTTATATACGTATAACAGGAACTCGTGTTTGTTCTTATATACGTACAACAGGTAACCGCTGTGTTCTTATATACGTACAACAGGTACCCGTTTGTGTTCTTATATACGTACATCGGGTACCCGTTTGTGTTCTTATATACGTACAACAGGTACCCGTGTTTGTTCTTGTATACGTACAACAGGTACCCGTGTTTGTTCTTATATACGTACAACAGGTACTCGTTTGTGTTCTTATATACGTACAACAGGTACCCGTGTTTGTTCTTATATATGTACAACCGGTACTCGTGTTTATTCTTATATACGTACAACAGGTACTCGTGTTTGTTTTTATATACGTACAACATGTATCAGTTGTTTGTTCTAATATAAGTTCAGCAGGTACCCGTTTGTGTTCTTATATACGTACAACAGGTACTCGTGTTTGTTCTTATACGAGAGGTGTTCAACTTATAACGTAACACTTTCATTTTGTACCTGATTCAAACATCTTGACATTCTCGCCGAGTATGTTCATTTTAATGTCAAGTCTAATATATATTTCGATATAAAACACTTTTACCTGAACTATTATGTGATTCCTAATTTTGCTGCATCCTTATTTTTGTAAAATGGTAAAGAATGACAGTTTGAAGCAAAAATCTTCAATTATAAAAAGTAACGGCAAAACAAATTTAAAAACAAATGCTTGTAATTTGTCGTCTAAGGTAATAGTAGTCTGATATGTCCATGTGTGAACGTACAAAAAATGGAATATTCATGTTTTTGCTATTTGTCGGATTTCACGATTTCAGCGAAAATTAACCTGAACTAAAAATTTGAAGAATTTTAAATCTGTAAAAACTTCTAGTTCGAAACATCAGCTGCAGGCATTGTTATGATGTCCTCCTCTATAAAAAATAAGTTTTGTTACTTTGTTATAAGAAAGGAAAGGAAGAATATATAACTTGCGATATAGTGGCAAAACACACGCATTTGCAAATAATGATGAAAAAAATATAAACTTTGACCAAAATATATCTTTTTAATGGTATGTGATAGTACAGCAACAATAACTATTCATTTTTTGTCTCATAAAATATGAATAAAATGCTTATTTTGGTAAATTTATAAAATCATCGGTAACATACTAGCAAACTGTCCTATAATTTGTCAATTTCTTAAAATTTCGATAAAATTCGAACTTTTAATTTAACATTTATGTTTTTGACTTAAAATAAAACATACGATCATATTTAAATTTCAAACACAGTTTTAAACAATTACGATATGCATTTAGTGACATTATTTGGTTTAAGGTAAAACTCTACGGTAATAGAAACATATAGGTTTAAAATTGGAAACTAGTGGGTACCTAATTCAAAATGTAATTTAAAGCGAAACGCGTGAACTTGTAGATTATTTTTAAATGCATATGTATTAATAACAGTTTCACAACTTTAAATCACGCATGTTTTATGATAAACATTTCCGCTAAAATATAACATCTTAAACAAAAGTGTTACTCTATAAGTTGAACACCTCTCGTATATACACAACAGGTACCCGTTTTTGTTCTCATATACGTACAACAGGTACCCGTTTGTGTTCTTATATACGTACAACAGGTACCCGTTTGTGTTCTTATATACATACAACGGGTATCCGTTTTTGTTCTCATATACGTACAACAGGTACCCGTTTGTGTTCTTACATACGTACAACAGGTACCCGTTTGTGTTCTTATATACGTACAACAGGTACCCGTTTGTGTTCTTATATACGTACAACAGGTACCCGTTTTTTGTTCTTACATACGTACAACAGGTACCCGTTTTTTGTTCTTATATACGTACAACAGGTACCCGTTTGTGTTCTTATATACGTACAACAGGTACCCGTTTGTGTTCTTACATACGTACAACAGGTACCCGTTTGTGTTCTTATATACGTACAACAGGTACCCGTTTGTGTTCTTATATACATACAACGGGTATCCGTTTTTGTTCTCATATACGTACAACAGGTACCCGTTTGTGTTCTTACATACGTACAACAGGTACCCGTTTGTGTTCTTATATACGTACAACAGGTACCCGTTTGTGTTCTTATATACGTACAACAGGTACCCGTTTTTTGTTCTTACATACGTACAACAGGTACCCGTTTTTTGTTCTTATATTACGTACAACAGGTACCCGTTTGTGTTCTTATATACGTACAACAGGTACCCGTTTGTGTTCTTACATACGTACAACAGGTACCCGTTTGTGTTCTTATATACGTACAACAGGTACCCGTTTGTGTTCTTATATACATACAACGGGTATCCGTTTTTGTTCTCATATACGTACAACAGGTACCCGTTTGTGTTCTCATATACGTACAACAGGTACCCGTTTTTTGTTCTTACATACGTACAACAGGTACCCGTTTTTTTTTCTTACATACGTACAACAGGTACCCGTTTGTGTTCTTACATACGTACAACAGGTACCCGTTTGTGTTCTTACATACGTACAACAGGTACCCGTTTGTGTTCTTACATACGTACATCAGGTACCCGTTTGTGTTCTTATATACGTACAACAGGTACCCGTTTGTGTTCTTATATACGTACAACAGGTACCCGTTTGTGTTCTTATATACATACAACGGGTATCCGTTTTTGTTCTCATATACGTACAACAGGTACCCGTTTGTGTTCTTATATACATACAACGGGTATCCGTTTTTGTTCTCATATACGTACAACAGGTACCCGTTTGTGTTCTTACATACGTACAACAGGTACCCGTTTTTTGTTCTTATATACGTACTACAGGTAGCCGTGTTTGTTCTTATATACACAGAACAGGTACCCTTTTTTGTTCTTATACACGTACAACATGTACCCGTTTTTTGTTCTCATATACGTACAACAGGTACCCGTTTGTGTTCTTATATACGTTCAACAGGTACCCGTTTAGTTCTCATATACGAACAACAGATACTTGTGTTTGTTCTTATATACGTACAACAAGTACCCGTTTGTGTTCTTATATACGTTCAACAGGTACCCGTTTGTGTTCTTATATACATACAACGGGTATCCGTTTTTGTTCTCATATACGTACAACAGGTACCCGTTTGTGTTCTTATATACGTACTACAGGTACCCGTGTTTGTTCTTATATACACAGAACAGGTACCCTTTTTTGTTCTTATACACGTACAACATGTATCCGTTTTTTGTTCTTATATACACACAACAGGAACTCGTTTTTTGTTCTTATATACACACAACAGGTACCCATGTTTGTTCTTATATAACCACACAACATGTACTTGTGTTTGTTCTTATAAACACGTAACAGGTACTCGTTTTTTGTTCTTATATAAAACACAATAGGTACTCATGCTTGTTCTTATATACACACACAACAGGTACTCGTTTTTTGTTCTTATATACACACAACAGGTACCCATGTGTGTTCTTATATACACACAACAGGTACCTGTGTTTTTTTTATATACTCACAACAGGTACTCGTTTTTTGTTCTTATATACACACAACAGGTACCCATGTTTGTTCTTATATACACACAACAGGTACTCGTTTTTTGTTCTTATATGCACACAACAGGTACCCATGGTTGTTCTTATATACACACAACGGGTACTCGTTTTTTGTTCTTATATACACACAACAGGTACCCATGTTTGTTCTTACATACACACAACAGGTACACGTTTTAGCTCTACTGGCCGAAGGCCAGCAGAGCTTATGGGATGACGAGTTGTCCGTCGTCCGTCGTCCGTCCGTCTGTCGTCCGTCGTCCGCCGTCCGTTAACTTTTGCCTTGTGAACACTCTAGGGCCTTCATTATTAATCGGATCTTTACGAAACTTTGTCAGTGTCTTTATAGCAATAAAGGCTCGTACAAGTTCGAAAACCAGCCAGATCGGATTAGTTTCACCAGAGTTATGGCCCTTGTTTTACTGAAAAAAAGCCATATTAAGCCTTGTGAACACGCTAGAACTTCATGTATAATTTGATCTTTACCAAACGTGCAAAGATTGTTAATATAAATGAAAGCTCGGACAAGTTCGAAAACCAGCCAAATCGGATCAGTAACACTGGAGTTAAGGCCCATGTTTTTCTAAAAAATGTTATTTTCTGCCTTGTGAAAACTCTAGGGCCTTCAATATTAATCGGATCTTTATGAAGCATTGCCAGTGTCTTTATATCAAGAAAATCTCAGACAAGTTCGAAAACCAGCTAGATCGGAATAATTTCACCGGAGTTATGGCCCTTGTTTTGCTGAAAAATGCCATATTAAGCCATGTGAACACTCTAAAACCTTCATTTATTATTTGATCTTTACCAAACTTGCACAGATTGTTAATATCAATGAAAGTTTGAAAACCAGCTTAATCGGACCATTAACAGCGGAGTTATTGCCCTTGATTTAGTTAAAAATGCTATATTTTGCCTTGTCTTCATCTTTCATCCGATCTTTACCAAATTTTACCAGATTGTTTATATAAATGAAAGCACGGACAAGTTCGCAAACCAGTCAGATCGGACCAGTAACGGCGGAGTTATGGCCCTTGATTTAGTTAGAAATGCTATATTTTGCCTCATTAAGATGATAGGACCTTCATTTTTTACGCGATCTTTTCGAACCTTTGCCAGATTGTTAATATCAATGAAAGCTCAAATAAATTTGAAAAACAGCCAGATCGGACCAATAACAGTGGAGTTATGGCCCTTGCTTTAGTAAAAAATGCTATATTTTGCTTCGTTAATTCGATAGGGCCTTTATCTTTCATGCGATCTTTACGGAACTTTACCAGATTGTTAATATCAATGACAGCTCGGACAAGTTGGAAAACCATTCAGTTCGGACCAGTAACAGTGGAGTTTATGGCCTTTGATTTAGTTAAAAATCCTTTATTTTGCCTCGTTAAGACGATAAGGCCTTCATCTTTCATCCGATTTTTACGAAACTTTACCAGATTGTTAATATCAATGAAAGCTCGGATAAATTCGAAAACCATCCAGATTGGATCATTTACATCGAAGTCCTGTCCCTTGATTTTCTAAAATATGCTATATCTTTGCCTCATTAAGACGAAAGGGCCTTCATTTAGCCGGATTTCATTGAAACTTTGCAGGGATGACCAGTACCAAGCTTAGTTGTACATAGTCACCGTGTTCCAATTGAATGAGTTTGGCGGAGTTATAGCCCTTCAAAGGTTTTAATACACAAACTTTGTTCTGACTAGTTCTCCTGAACCCCTGGCCGGATTAAATGAAACTTTTTAGGAATGATCAATTCATGTCCAGTTGTGCAAATCATCACCATGTTCCGGTTGAATGATTTTGAAAGACTTGTGGCCCCTTATACATAAACGTTATCTTGAGCCAGTAGAGCGTCCACAGGCCCTCTTGGGCCTCTTGTTTGTTCTTATATACGTACAAAGGTTCCCGTTTTTTGTTCTTATATACGTACAAGTACCCGTTTTTTGTTCTTATATACGTACAACAGGTACCCATGTTTGTTCTTACATACACACAACAGGTATCCGTTTTTGTTCTTATATACTTATAATACGTACAACAGGTATGCGTGTTTGCTCTTATATACATACAACAGGTACCCGTTTTTTGTTCTAATAATACGTACAACAGGTACCCGTGCTTTTTCTTATATACACACAACGGGTACCCGTTTTTTGTTCTTATATACGTACAACAGGTACTCGTTTTTGTTCTTATATACGTACAACAGGTACCCGGTTTCTGTTCTTATATACGTACAGCAGGTACCCATGTTTGTTCTTATATACACACAACAGGTACCCATGTTTGTTCTTATATAAGCACACAACATGTACTCGTGTTTGTTCTTATAAACACACAACAGGTACCCGTTTTTGTTCTTATATACTTACAACAGGTACCCGTTTTTTGTTTTTATATACGTAAAACAGGTACCCGTATTTGTTCTTATATGCGAACAACAGGTACCCGTGTTTGTTCTTATAAACACACAACAGGTACCCGTTTTTGTTCTTATATACATACAACAGGTACCCGTATTTATTCTTATATGCGTACAACAGGTACCCGTGTTTGTTCTTATAAACACACAACAGTTACCCGTTTTTGTTCTTATATACATACAACAGGTACCCGTATTTGTTCTTATATGCGTACAACAGGTACCCGTGTTTGTTCTTATAAACACACAACAGGTACCCATGTTTGTTCTTATATAAGCACACAACATGTACTCGTGTTTGTTCTTATAAACACACAACAGGTACCCGTTTTTGTTCTTATATACTTACAACAGGTACCCGTTTTTTGTTTTTATATACGTAAAACAGGTACCCGTATTTGTTCTTATATGCGTACAACAGGTACCCGTGTTTGTTCTTATAAACACACAACAGGTACCCGTTTTTGTTCTTATATACTTACAACAGGTACCCGTTTTTTGTTCTTATATACGTAAAACAGGTACCCGTATTTGTTCTTATATACGTACAACAGGTACCCGTATTTGTTCTTATATACGTAAAACAGGTACCCGTATTTGTTCTTATATGCGTACAACAGGTACCCGTGTTTGTTCTTATATACACACAACAGGTACCCATGTTTGTTCTTATATAAGCACACAACATGTACTCGTGTTTGTTCTTATAAACACACAACAGGTACCCGTTTTTGTTCTTATATACTTACAACAGGTACCCGTTTTTTGTTTTTATATACGTACAACAGGTACCCATGTTTCTTCTTCTATACGTAAAACAGGTACCCGTATTTGTTCTTATATGCGTACAACAGGTACCCGTGTTTGTTCTTATATACACACAACAGGTACCCGTTTTTTGTTCTTGTATACATACAACAGGTACCCGTGTGTGTTCTTATATACGTACATCAGGTACCCGTTGTGTTCTTACATACGTACAACATGTACCCGTGTTTGTTCTTATATACACGCAACAGATGCTCGTTTCTTTTTCATTACTATAGTTATGACTTGTGGTTTCTTGAGTTTGTAACACAATGTTAGTTTATAAATGAACTTATAAATGAACTTATTAATGAATCTATAATATATAAATGTCTATATCAAATATTAAAGTATGTTCCTTTCCTTGAAAATGTTCCAAACGTACTTATATTCTTAACTTCAGGATTATCCCCCAGTTGAAGGTAGAACATTTAGAGCGTCTGAACCGTTGAATCCAAGCAGCCCTTTAGAACAGATTCATCGGAGCCCTGTTTCACATGAACCTTTTGAAACAGTCAATACAATTTTCCAACCAAATGTTGACGAAACTACAGGTGACACCGCTCCAGAAGAAGTTTCAGAACTAACAGAAGATGAGGAAAAGGAAACGCCAGATAGCACCACAAATATAAATGAAGAAGAATCCCAGCAACCAGGATTTAGTGCACAGTATCCGTATGCTGAAACAACATCGACCAATCAACAGTACACGGGGTACGGGGCTGGGAGTGCTCAGGACACAGGTTATACTCCCGGTGACCTCGATCAGCCAGGATATCAGTCAGGCGTTGTAGAGGCTTCACGTGATACAGGGGGATATGTGCCTAGCAGTGAATACAATCCGGACAGTGGTAGTCCCTACCATCAGTCTGTTGTTTCTCGGCGGGTCGTGACAGGAAGCAGTGGTGGGGAAAGTGTCCCGTCAGGTGAAAGCGGTTACGATTCTTATACAAATCGGAGAGTCGTGGTGGCAGGCAGCAGAGGCGGTGGTTATGGTTCTCAGACAGGCACAGGCCAACAAGATCAGAGAAGATATGTGGTGACAGGCAGCGGTCGACGTCAGACTGGGACAGGGGAGAATGGTCAAGGTGGCTATGGTACTGAGACTGTAACCGGACAAAGCGGGCAGAGAGGATATGGAACACGACCAGATTCGGAGGCCCAAATGAGCAGAGTTCGAACAAATGGCAACTTTCCAAGCAGTCAACAATCTCAACATACTACAAGCTACACAAACGAAGGCAGAGCACCGACCGACAACACATACAACCGACAGTACCCTAGTGGGTCTCAGCGCGTCACTAATGAACGCAGAACATACACCGGAACCGGATATGGGAACCAAAATACAGGGTATGGAACTTCCGGGTCAGTGGTACGTGGAGCATATTACGACGGTGAGAGGTTTGTTGATAATAACGGTCATTATATAGACGCAAATGGGCGTCATCTGGACTCTTCTGGTAGATATTACGACATCAGCGGTCGTCACCAAGATGCAGTCGTGACAAGAACGGTTACATACGGAACATCACAGGATACGGGCCCTCGATACACTGACGCAACAGGAGCTGGTTACACTGGTGTCAGTGGCGGTAGTGGTAGCAGTGAAGGTGTGCAGTATGTTAACAACGTAGACAACAGCGACGGTGGGAGGGCAGTAGACAGTTATGGTGGTACACAGTTTTATTCGGGAGGATCCAGCTATCCAACAACATTTGACCCCGTTGTCTCGCAAATTTCATCAGACCCTGTAAGTTTGGTTTCTAATTCTTATCTAATAGGCAATAATTTGATATAATAATTTGTGTTTTCTTATTGCTAACATTTTAAAATGGTAACAATATTCTGAGAATGGCAAAACTGTATAATACTATTGTCAGATAAATGGAATTTAATTTTAAATGTTTCATTGTAACTGCAAATGTTTTCGATATGCTTGCCGTCTGCTAAACGTCTTATTCTGTTTTCTTAGGTCTGTCCTCGTACCAACAACCGTGTTACAATCAACGGGCTGACGTGCAGTACTGCCATTTCTCAACTGGGAAGCTTCGTTTGCTATAATTATGAGCGCGTGTCCATCGAATGCTGTGAGCGGTGTCTGCAAGTGAAACGTCCGGAACAAATTGGTAAGTAGGCAAAGCCGTAACAGAAATTCATATGCGTCCATTAAAGGCATTATTAGTTCTATTTAATAGGTATAAACATAACAGAGGACAAACGAATATTCAATGATAATGTAATAGTTATACAATTATTTTTCTTAATATGTGTTCAAGACAAATGCAGTAAACCAACATGGTGTGTGTTGCACACCATGTTGATGTGCGCTGTCTGTTGATTCACGTATTATATCCTCTGCTTCTATGTTCATACACTCATTTATTTCTCATAATATGAGTTGTGTTCATTACAATGTTTATAACTGTGTTATTTGTTGTATAAAGATACGGTTTGGAAATGCTTACAATTACAATATATAGCATAACAATTTTGACCGTTTGATTGAAATTATGTATTTTGCCGAAATATTATGTATTGGTATCTTTATCATTCATGTATAAACAGATTTATATATATGTAATTCGTTATGTTCCTATCTCACTATGAAGGTTGTGAATACGGCGACAGGTCGTTCCAGTGTAGAAATATCCAACCGTTTGATTGCTATAATGAGAGGAACCGACAGATATGTTGTAACAGATGTAACGAGTTGGCAGCGCAACACAGTCAAACAGGTAAGCATTAACATCTGGAGTCAGCTGCCTTGAATGTTCAGTAGATGCGTAGTACCTGATTGGCAATTAGACTGATTATCTAACTAGGCCAACTAGGTACAATTGCGGACATACAGTCAAGTTATGTTTTACTGAACGTAGTACCTGGTTGGCAAGTACAGTTGCTTATCTAACTAGGCCAACTAGGTACAATTGCGGACATACAGTCAAGTTATGTTTTGCTGAATTATCCATAGTATCTGATTGACGAACAAACGCAATGTAAATACAATTAGTGGCATGGAAACCGTTGCATGATATACCGACGTCAAATCATATCCTGGCATAATACATTTTCGCACTATAACACGTGGACATATACTGAAGCGAAAAATAAACGCAACTCGGGAATTTCCGCTATATATTATATATATTGCACACTTAATTCCACATAATATTCCAAAGAAATTCCAAGATGTTTCGTAAAATAAAAAGTTGCAGTTAGTTAGAGAAAGGACACAACTGTGATGTTGTAGACGTTTTAATCACAGTACACTTTATTACAAGAAATTCATAAATGTTGAAGTTCCTCTTTGAAAATCTGGGCAATTGCAGTACTGTAATTAACGTAAAAAGTTTGCAAAATGTTGCATCCTAAGTTTGCTCACATGCTTGAGCCAAAATAATACAACTTTGAAGGAATACTATTTTCTGCGTTATGTGTTGTTTTAGCCTTTTTTTCCGAAAGGAAAGGTCTTACGTAGCCATGTACCATTCGATTAACAGCAGCATATTGTACATACAATATATAGCGGAAATTCCCGTGTCGCTTTTCTTTTTCGCTTCAGTATATATACTTCATATACTCCATTGCTATTATAATTAACAAGCAAATTCGATGAATTGATATACCCCGATATGATGTATTATCCTCGAGTGAAAGAAATGTGTTCGGATTTTTTTTAATTAGTATAAATCATGATCTTGAGTATTCATAAATTCGAAAATCTACTACATATAGATATTTTTGAAATTCATCACCATAGTAGATTTGAAAAAAAGATGTACTGTACCATTTTAAGGCATTGGCTTTTATAGTGGGACTACAGGACTGGACTGGGTGTAATATTAGCAGGTGTGTATAATATAGTAATAACTGTAATATACAAGAAATGTAGAATTGTATATCAATGATTACTGTTTAATTACCTGGCCATGTGATATTTATCAATCTGATTACTTCCATCTCATTACTACGGCTACTATCAGATGATCTTGTTATTTCTGGGGGATGGATGTGTTTGGCTCACGTTTGGCTGGCTTTAAAATAAATCAAACTTTCATTAATAATAAACACTCAAACCAAGTTTGACATGTGACCCAGGGCCAGAGCCAAATTTGACCCCAGTGTCACCATTTGAACAAACTTGATTGAGGACCATAATCTGAGTGTAAATACAAAATATTAAACCTTTGACTCTTGTAGTTTCAGAGAAGAAGATTTTTAAAGTTTTCCCCTATATATAAGTCTATGTAAAACTGTGACCCTGGGGCGGGGCCGAATTTGACCCCAGGGTCACCATTTGAACAAAACTGGTCGGGGATCCATAAGCTGATAATAAATAAAAAGTATTAAACCTTTGAGTTTCAGAGAAGATTTTTGAAGTTCTTCCCTATAACTATATGTAAAACTGATCCAACAAGGGCCGTTAAGCTCCCAATTAAAGAAAAAATGAACCCATAAACCAAGGTTTCTTTGAAAAAAATAAAATAAATAAATCAACAAATAATTTTTATTTTTTTTTAATAATAACTCTATGTAAAACTGATCCAACAAGGGCACCTAAGCTCCCAAATAAAGAACACATGAACCCATGAGCAAAGGTTTCTTATGAAAAAAAAAAAAAAATAAATAAATAAAAAAATAAAATAAAATAAAAAAAATATTTAAAAAAAACTAAAAATTTTTTTTTTTTTTTTTTTATAAAAATTGAACTCATGAATCAAGGTTTTTCATGAAAAAAGAAGTAATTTAAAAAAAAAAAGAAGTAAAATATGCTTCCAGTGAGATTTAAGCCCACGACCTGAATAATTCAAGGGGGTATTTATCAATTTAAGGGCAATAACTCCGGCGTTACTAGGACGATTCCGAAATAAATTTGCCGCGTCACATCCCACTATTAGGATAAACATTATAATCAAGTTTAATGAAAATCAAACAAACGGTTATCAAGATATGACTGTGGACGGACATAATTAAGTAAGTTTTATCAAAAAATAGCCGCGTTTCATCCCACTATCAGGATAAACATTCTTACCAGGTGTAATGAAAATCCAACCTGCAGTTATGAAGATATGGCTCCGGACGGACGGACGGACGGAAGGACAACGCCAAATTAATATCCCTCCGCCTTCGGCAGGGGATAATAATAATGTTGAGCTGACGTGTTGTGTTTGTGCTTGCGGGCGTGCTTGCGTGTTTGTAAACTCCACCAGAATGTTCATTATAGATCATTCCAACATCACGTACACAATGTACTTTGGACGAAATATAGGTTACATCTGTTCGACATGTATATCTTGCTTCATTCTTGCAAGATGTTCACCAAACTCCACCAGAATGTTTATTAGATGCATCTAACATTGAAAAATTTCGAGTCGCTGTGACCTACTTTTGACTAAATATATGGGTCACGTCCTGTCTCCACTACGACATGCGTATCTTGCTACTTCGCCAGAATCTTCTTAGAAGCATTTAACATCTTTTGCAACATTTCGGGTCGCTTTGATCTACTTTCGACGAAATATAGGTCACGGCCGATCTCCGCTACAACGTGCGTATCTTGCTTCTTTCTCACAGGATTATCAACACACTTCATCACAATGTTCCTTATATGCATCAACCATCATGTTAAAACTTTCGAATCGCTGTGACCACGAAATATAGGTTACAACCGGTATCCGCTACGACATGTATCCCCCATTGTTAATGGCATTAATTAAATATTAAGTATGTAAGTAATATTTATAGCATTATTCTTTCGAGTATATGCGATTTATACTGCTTCTCGAGGACCGCAGGCCCGAGAGTGCAGTATAAATCGCATACGAGAAAAATAGGCTATAAATGTTTTGTACCATAGCCATTCAATGCCGGTAATTGACATTTTGATTGACAGGTTGTGTGTAAACAGTACAACTATGCGCGTTCAGACTTTCAGGTTTATGAAAATTATATCATAAGCAAGAGCAAAGGAAAACCATTAAAGCCATGGTACAAGCAATGAGTGTACCATATCTCTAATGGTTTTCCTTCGTTCTAGCTTGTGATATAATGTTCATAAACCTGAAGGTCGGAGCCTAAACCGTGCTAAAACTGCCGATATATTTCAGCCGTGCTATAAATGACAGATTCGGCAGTTATGCCATGGTCTACTCAATTTAAAACGCGCGTAGTTGTAATATTGGAATGGCTATGGTTCTAAACATTTAAAGCATATTTTTCCCGTGCGCGCCTGCGGCCCTCGAGCAGCAGTATAAATCGCATATATTCGAAAATAGTAATAGAATTTCCAACGACGTGTTGTGCGGATATATCATGGACTGGGGCGAAATAAAAAAGTCTTCCTGTCGAACATTTTCGAGGCGGATCCAAGAAAATGTTCGCCGAGGAAGACCCTTTGATTTCACCCCTGTCCATGATATATCCTCAAAACACCGAGTTGGAAATTCTATAAGTTTTTTATCGCATGTCTACCTATAAAACGATTTTTTAATGAAATAAATAATATAATGTTTATCATGTTAAACTGTTCTAAAAGGAAAATTACCCTGCAGGAAACCTCATAAAATAATGAATAATCTACTACGACATAATCTGTGCTCAGCAACATGAATGTCTATGTGTTACCCCCGGACGAATTAACCAATCATACCAATATGGAACAGAACGTCAACCAATCGAATTGTTAAATTTCAGCACGTGCTCCTTTTAGCGCCTTGCCATGCTTTTATTTGTAAAGTTAATTTTTGTGCGCGCAGTGAAATACAGGGAAAACAGAACAGTAGGCCTTATTGAAGGAAATGGATGTGTTAGCTCTACTGGCCAAGGGCCAGCAGAGCTTATGGGAAGGCGAGTTGATAGAGCCTTCAGTTTTCATCCGATCTTTACCAAACTTAACAGATTGTTAATATCAATGAAAGCTATGACAAGTTCGAAAACCAGCCAGATCGGACCAATAACAGCGGAGTTATGGGTCTTATTTAGTTAAAAATGCTGTATTTTGCCTCGTTAAGACGATATGGCCTTAATTTTTCATCCGATCTTTACCAAACTTTACCAGATTGTTAATATCAATGAAAGCACGGACAAGTTCGAAAAACCAGCCAGATTGGACCACTTACACCGGAGATACGATCCTTGATTTTCTGAAATATGCTATATTTGCCTCGTTAAGACAATAGGGCCTTCATTCTTCATCCGATCTTTACCAGATTGTTAATATCAATGAAAGCTCGGACAAGTTAAAAAAACAACCAGATCGGACCAGTAATAGCGGAGTTATGGTCCTTGATTTAGTTAAAAATGCTATAGTTTGCCTCGTTAAGACGATAGGGGCTTCATTTTTTATCCGGTCTTTACCAAACTTTACCAGATTGTTAATAGCAATGAAAGCTCGGAAATGTTCGAAAACCAGCCATATTGGACCATTTACACCGGAGTTATGGTCCTTGATTTTTTGAAATATGCTATATTTTGCCTAGCCTTCATTTTACATCCGAACTTTACTAAACTTTACCAGATTGTTGCTATCAATGAAATCTCAGGCAATGTCGTAAACCAGCCAGATCGGACCGGTAACAGCGGAGTAATGGCCCTTGATTTAGTTCAAATGCTATATTTTGCTTCGTTAAGACGTTGGGGCCTTCATTTTTCATCAGATCTTTACCAAAGTTTACCAGATTGTTAATATCAATAAAAGCTTGGAAATTTTCGAAAATCAGCCAGATTGGATCATTTACCCCGGAGTTATGGCCTTTGATTTTCTGAATATGCTATATCTTGGCCTCATTTTAAAAGACGAAAGGGCATTCATTTGGCCGGATTTCAGTGAAACTTTGCAGGGATGATCAGTACCAAGCCTAGTTGTACATATAGTTACCGTGTTCCGGTTGAATTATTTTGGTGGATTTATGGCCCTTTAAAGATTTTAATACACAAACTTTGTCTGGACTAGTTCTCCTGAACCCCTGACCGGATTTCAACGAAACGTTGCAGGGGTGATAAGCATCAAGCCTAGTTGTGTATATCATCGTCATGTTCCTATTTACGTATTTTTGGCGGAGTTATGGCCCTTTAAAGTTTTTGTATGCACACTTTTTCCGGGTTAGTTCTCCTGAACCCCTGTCCGGATTTCAACGGAACTTGACAAGGATGATCAGTATCAAGCCTAGTTGTGTATATCATCGCCATATTCCGGTTGAACTATTTTTGTCAGAGTTATGGCCCTTTAACTGTTTTAATACACACACTTTGTCCAGATTAGTCTCTTACGAACTCCTTGCTGGATTTCAACGACTCTTGGTGGGGATGATCAGTACCAAGCCTAGTTGCACCTGTCATTGCCGTGTTCTGGTTGAATGATTGTTGGCCCTTTTAAGGTTTTAATGCACACACTTTGTCCCAACTAATTCTACTGAACCTCTGGCTGGATTTCACCGAAACTTGACAGGGATGATCAGTACCAAGCCTAGTTGCGTATATCATCACCATGTTCCGGTTGAATGGTTTTTGAAAGAGTTATGGCCCCTAATACATAAACGTTGTATTTAGCAAGTAGAGCGTCCACAGGTCCTCTTGGGCCTCTTGTTTAAAATTGACGATGGTGAAGACATAAATGTGTCTCAATTTATGGACGAAGTTGATGATTTCTTGAACAAGGACGAGGATATTATTTTATCTCAGGCTTTGGACGAAATAGAACATTCAAGCCTGCTTGCATCTACAATTACAGTTTCTCAGATGCTCTTTCTCCGACTTTGTGTTCAAATGCTTTATTAAAATTGTTCACTACATTGTGTTTTCCCTGTATTTTTATCTCACAAGAAACTTAAAAGATTATAAGAATTCATCATGAGTATCCATGTGAGATAGAGAAATCTCACCCGAGGGTTTTAGAATTGCAACCAGGGGCGAGGCTCTGCCGAGTGCCTGGTTGCAATTCTGATCCCGAGGGTGAGATTTCCCTATCTCACATGTATCACTCATGATGGATTATTTTTCTCCCATTATGTGTTTATTACCGGCATAAAAGCAATGACTTTGCTGATTTAACGCCAGAATAAGGCGACGTGGACGTCAAGTCATGACGTCGTAAGTCACATGTCATGTAAGATAGAGTTTTCTTGCATACCCGTAATTTTACCGGGGCTAGATATTTCCATCTCATCCTAGGGTCGAGATCATACTGACGTCATTTCGAATTTTTCAAATTCATCACTGATATTCGGCAGGTGCCCCTCCTGATTTTTCAGGACTTCATCCGCGGTGCGGTAATTCGGTGTGCATATAATCCTAATACATTTAGGGATTCACGAACCTTTGGGGACCCTTTTAAAAATACACAGAAATATAAAACACACATTTGAGGAAAGTTTGATGCTTTTGTCCGGCGTGTCTAGATTGGGTCCTAAAACCTGGGGTTTGGTCCCTAGCTATATATATGCAAATCACCTGACCAGACTACTTTTCCCCCCATAATTCTAAGTGCCAAACACGAGAGATGATACTAGTATCGATCGAGGGCGAGAATGGGGTCGAGATAAAATTCACGCGCAACAATACTGACGTCAATAACGTGAACAGATGCATGACGTTATTGTGTTAAAAAACATTAAAATGTTAGTTATTGGTGACGTCGATGCACAAAATGTCATTCTAACACGATCTCCGCAGTCTTTTATATACACAAAGAAGACAGACAGCTGTATGTTATTCTACGATAAAATACAGCTGTTCCATTAATTGCCCGCGTATATTTCATCCGTTGGAAGCGCACGTTACATGACGTCACTTGGTAAATATACGTCACGAAGACAAACTCAACAGTAATTTTAATGAAATGTTAATTACAACAAACTTGCCATGCTCCCGAACCATGCACACCCCAATATAAACCCATCAGATGCATTAATACACATATAACTTTAATACGCATCTTGAACAAGCTGAGAACGTTTGACGTCATACAGCAAGCTATATGACGTAAGCAATGACTTAATTGTTTGTCACGTGACTACTAGTGTATTGAAACGCAAAACTTTGCATACGAGGGCGCCCAATGGAACAGCCTGTAAACCATAGCAGCCTGATTACCGTGACCTCGGAGATAATATATAGTGCCCCAACAATAGCGTAAACAAGGGGGTAACTGTTGTGTTAGAATCGAAATAATAAATACCTACCTGTATTTTTATCGGTGAATAAAACACAGTTAGTCGTTCGGATGCGATTAATTAAATCACTCGTGCTAATGCACTCGTGATTTAATTACTACGCATCCGAACTCCTAACTGTGTTTTATTCACCGATAAAACACAGGTACATATTTATTATTTCTTAATTGATATACAAGAAAAAGAATCCACCATGAGTTTATCCATGTGAGATAGGTAAATCTCAGCCTCGGGATCAAAATTGCAACAATTACATGTCATGTAAGATAGAGTTATCTCACATGAGGAAAATGCCTATCTCACATGAGCAGAAATGGGAGAAAATGTGATCACTTTCCTTAGCAAGCTATGTTTCAGTTATCTGAATGGTTTAATTAGTTTCAGCACCAGGCTGTGGGTACGGCGACCTAACTCCACGGTGTCAAAGCAGCATAGTGCAGCGACCGCACCTATGTTATCTTCCGGAAAACCAGAGACTTTGCTGTAACACATGTCCTAGGCTCGCTAACTTGGAAGAACCAGGTAAACCTCATACCCCAGATTCATACAGATTATGTGTAAGAAACGTAATTCACTTGATTCTTTCTGTTGAAAAAAGAAATTTCGAATCAAGGAGGCGCACGTATTACACGAAGTTGATTAAATTAATTTCCGTCATAATTATCCGAACGCTGTCTTCACCACTGGAACAGTCTCATGGTTTACAGTAGAGGGTAAAAACTGCATGTTGCGAAAATTGACAAGAAAGTTCCGAAATGTTGTCGTGTCCCGTATAGAACATATATGTATTCAGTGTGAAGCATATAAATTATGCGGGATAGGACATATGTATTCAACAATGTAGTGCTCAACATTATATAGTTATACATTATACATATATGTCACAGTTTAGGATATGTACTGTTATTCGAAATAGGCGTTAAAAGACTGTACGTGTTTAGAATTACGTCGTAAATCTGTGCTGCAAAAGAATACAGGCAACTTTTCTGTCATAATTGTAAAAAGTCGGTATTAGCATAAACCAATATTAAAGGGACACACGACAATCTTGATATTTTAGAAACTTGATTCACTTCTCCAGTATAATCTTGACATGCATATTATATATATCAGCACAAAGATGTTTTATATAATTTAATTTATTTTAAAAAAAGTAATATACATTTCGGAGTGTTCAAATTTGCTTTGTTTTTCTGCTATATGTTTAAATGTTTTACCGGCGCAATATAATCAAAATTGATATTACGTAAAAAAACAAAATAAAAAATAAAAAACAACAAAAAAAAAAACTTTATTTAAATTGTTCAATTAATTAATTAATGTGTATTTTACGTAGACTCGCAAAATAAAAAAAATTTGATTTGAACTATTCAATTAATTAATGTTTATTTTATGTAGACGCGCAAGTTTTAAAAATCAAGTTTACCCAGTGTCCCTTTAAGATTGAATGCTGATCATGGCAGTTTGATATTGATATTTTTTCTGTTTATAAATAATATGTGGCATCACCTCCGTTTGTTTAATTACATTATTCTCCACTTGACAAAGCACTGCGCACTCGTATATCATGTAAAGTGAATGTATCTATTGAAGATTGCACGTGGGCGCAGCAGACGTCCTGAACTGTTGCAGTACAGTTCTGCATACGAATGGT
>JAWPHD010023126.1:0-23014 GCA_037043455.1 Cyrtodaria siliqua | reverse complement strand
TATATTCAGTTCTTACGCATATATATTCAGTTCTTGCACATATATATTCAGTTCTTACACATATATATTCAGTTCTTACTCTTATATATTCAGTTCTTACACTTATATATTCCGTTCTTACAAATATATATTCCGTTCTTACACGTACATATTCCGTTCTTACAGATATAGATTCCGTTCTTACGCATATATATTCATTTCTTACACATATATATTCAGTTCTTACGCATATATATCCAGTTCTTACGTATATATATTCATTTCTTACGCATATATATTCATTTCTTACATATATATATTCATTTCTTACGCATATATATTCATTTCTTACATATATATGTTCAGTTCTTACACATATATATTCCGTTCTTACACGTACATATTCCGTTCTTACACATATATATTCCGTTCTTACTCATATATATTCAGTTCTTACACATATATATTCACTTTTTACACATATATATTCAGTTCTTACATATATATATTCAGTTCTTACACATATATATGCAGTTCTTACACATATATATTCCGTTCTTACACATATATATATTACGTTCTTACACATATATATTCCGTTCTTACACATATATATTCAGTTTTTACAAATATATATTCCGTTCTTACACATATATATTCCGTTCTTACGCATATATATTTTCAGTTCTTACTCATATATATTCCGTTCTTACGCATATATATTCCGTTCTTACGCATATATATTCAGTTCTTACGCATATATATTCAGTTCTTACGCATATATTTTCAGTTCTTACGAATATATATTCAGTTCTTACACATATATATTCAGTACTTACACATATATATTCCGTTCTTACACATATATATTCCGTTTTTACACATATATACTACGTTCTTACACGTATATATTCCGTTCTAACACATATATATTCCGTTCTTACACATATATATTCCGTTCTTACACATATATATTCCGTTCTTACACGTACATATTCCGTTTTTACACATATATATTCTGTTCTTACACATATATTCCGTTCTTACGAATATATATTCAGTTCTTACGCATATATATTCAGTTCTTACACATATATATTCAGTTCTTACAGATATATATTCAGTTCTTACGCATATATATCCAGTTCTTACGCATATATATTCATTTCTTACATATATATGTTCAGTTCTTACACATATATATTCCGTTTTTACACGTACATATTCCGTTCTTACACATATATATTCCGTTCTTACACATATATATTCCGTTCTTACACATATATTTGCAGTTCTTACACACATATATTCACTTCTTACACATATATGTTCAGTTCTTACATATGTATATTCCGTTCTTACACATATATATTCAGTTCTTACACATATATATTCCGTTCTAACACATATATATATTCCGTTCTTACACATATATATTCCGTTCTTACACATATATATTCAGTTCTTACACATATATATTCCGTTCTTACACATATATATTCCGTTCTTACACGTACAAATTCCGTTCTTACACATATATATTCCGTTCTTACTCATATATATTCCGTTCTTACGCATATATATTCAGATCTTACGCAAATATATTCAGTTCTTACACATATATTCACTTCTTACAGATATATATTCAGTTCTTACGCATATATATTCAGTTCTTACGCATATATATTCAGTTCTTACGCATATATATTCATTTCTTACACATATATGTTCAGTTCTTACACATATATATTCCGTTCTTACATATATATTCCGTTCTTACACATATATATTCCGTTCTTACACGTACATATTCCGTTCTTACACATATATATTCCGTTCTTACACATATATATATTCAGTTCTTACACATATATATTCAGTTCTTACGCATATATATTCAGTTCTTGCACATATATTCAGTTCTTACACATATATATTCAGTTCTTACTCTTATATATTCAGTTCTTACACTTATATATTCCGTTCTTACAAATATATATTCCGTTCTTACACGTACATATTCCGTTCTTACAGATATAGATTCCGTTCTTACGCATATATATTCATTTCTTACACATATATATTCAGTTCTTACGCATATATATCCAGTTCTTACGTATATATATTCATTTCTTACGCATATATATTCATTTCTTACATATATATATTCATTTCTTACGCATATATATTCATTTCTTACATATATATGTTCAGTTCTTACACATATATATTCCGTTCTTACACGTACATATTCCGTTCTTACACATATATATTCCGTTCTTACACATATATATTCCGTTCTTACACATATATATTCAGTTCTTACACATATATATTCACTTTTTACACATATATATTCAGTTCTTACATATATATATTCAGTTCTTACACATATATATTCAGTTCTTATACATATATATTCCGTTCTTACACATATATATATTCCGTTCTTACACATATATATTCCGTTCTTACACATATATATTCAGTTCTTACACATATATATTCCGTTCTTACACATATATATTCCGTTCTTACACATATATATTCCGTTCTTACACGTACAAATTCAGTTCTTACACATATATATTCCGTTCTTACTCATATATATTCCGTTCTTACGCATATATATTCAGTTCTTACGCAAATATATTCAGTTCTTACACATATATTCAGTTCTTACAGATATATATTCAGTTCCTACGCATATATATTCAGTTCTTACGCATAGATATTCAGTTTTTACGCATATATATTCATTTCTTACACATATATGTTCAGTTCTTACACATATATATTCCGTTCTTACACGTACATATTCCATTCTTACAAATATATATTTCGTTCTTACACATATATATTCTGTTCTTACACATATATATTCAGTTCTTACACATATATATTCACTTCTTACACATATATATTCAGTTCTTACACATATATATTCCGTTCTTACACATATATACACATATATATTCCGTTCTTACACATATATATTCCGTTCTTACACGTACATATTCCGTTCTAACACATATATATTCCGTTCTTACACATATATATTCCGTTCATAAGCATATATATTCAGTTCTTACGTATATATATTCAGTTCTTACACATATATATTCCGTTCTTTTACATATATATTCCGTTCTTACACATATATATTCCGTTCTTACACGTATATATTCCGTTCTTACACATATATATTCCGTTCTTACACATATATATTCAGTTCTTACACATATATATTCCGTTCTTACAGATATATATTCAGTTCTTAGACATATATATTCAGTTCTGACGCATATATATTCAGTTCTTACGCATATATATTCAGTTCTTACGCATATATATTCATTTCTTACACATATATGTTCAGTTCTTACGCATATATATTCAGTTTTACGCATATATATTCAGTTCTTACACATATATATTGAGTTCTTACACATATATATTCAGTTCTTACACATATATATTCACTTCTTACACATATATATTCCTTTCTTACACATATATATTCCGTTCTTACACATATATATTCAGTTCTTACGCATATAGATTCCGTTCTTACACATATATATTCCGTTTTTACAAATATATATTCCGTTCTTACACATATATATTCCGTTCTTACGCATATATATTTTCAGTTCTTACTCATATATATTCCGTTCTTACGCATATATATTCAGTTCTTACGCATATATATTCAGTTCTTACGCATATATATTCAGTTCTTACGAATATATATTCAGTTCTTACACATATATATTCAGTACTTACACATATATATTCCGTTCTTACACATATATATTCCGTTTTTACACATATATACTACGTTCTTACACGTATATATTCCGTTCTAACACATATATATTCCGTTCTTACACATATATATTCCGTTCTTACACATATATATTCCGTTCTTACACGTACATATTCCGTTCTTACACATATATATTCTGTTCTTACACATATATATTCCGTTCTTACGAATATATGTTCAGTTCTTACGCAAATATATTCAGTTCTTACAGATATATATTCAGTTCTTACGCATATATATCCAGTTCTAACGCATATATATTCATTTCTTACATATATATGTTCAGTTCTTGCACATATATATTCCGTTCTAACACGTACATATTCCGTTCTAACACATATATATTCCGTTCTTACACATATATATTCAGTTCTTACACACATATATTCACTTCTTACACATATATGTTCAGTTCTTACATATATATATTCAGTTCTTACACATATATATTCAGTTCTTACACATATATATTCAGTTCTTACACATATATATTCCGTTCTTACACATATATACACGTATATATTCCGTTCTTACACATATATATTCCGTTCTTACACATATATATATTCCGTTCTTACACATATATATTCCGTTCTTACACATATATATTCAGTTCTTACACATATATATTCCGTTCTTACACATATATATTCCGTTCTTACACGTACACATTCCGTTCTTACACATATATATTCCGTTCTTACTCATATATATTCCGTTCTTACGCATATATATTCAGTTCTTACACAAACATATTCAGTTCTTACACATATATTCACTTCTTACAGATATATATTCAGTTCTTACGCATATATATTCAGTTCTTACGCATATATATTCAGTTCTTACGCATATATATTCATTACTTACACATATATGTTCAGTTCTTACACATATATATTCCTTTCTTACACGTACATATTCCGTTCTTACAAATATATATTCCGTTCTTACACATATATATTCCGTTCTTACACATATATATTCAGTTCTTACGCATATATATTCAGTTCTTGTGCATATATGTGCAGTTCTTACACATATATATTCAGTTCTTACACTTATATATTCCGTTCGTAAACATATATATTCTGTTCTTACACATATATATTCCATTCCTACACGTATATATTCCGTTCTTACACATATATATTCCGTTCTTACGCATACATATTCTTACACATATATTCCGTTCTTACACATATATATTCAGTTCTTACACATATAAATTCCGTTCTTACACATATATATTTCGTTCTTACGCATATATATTCAGTCCTTACGCATATATATTACTTTCTCATGCATATATATTCAGTTCTTACGCATATATATTCAGTTCTTACGCATATATATTCAGTTTTTACGCATATATATTCAGTTCTTACGCATATATATTCAGTTCTTACACATATATATTTAGTTCTTACACATATATATTCAGTTGTTACATATATATATTCAGTTCTTAAACATATATATTCAGTTATTACACATATATATTCCGTTCTTACACATATATATTCCGTTCTTACACATATATATATTCCGTTCTTACACATATATATTCCGTTCTTACACATATATATTCCGTTCTTACACACATATATTCACTTCTTACACATATAGATTCCGTTCTTACACATATATATTCCGTTCTTACACATATATATTCCGTTCTTACACGTACATATTCCGTTCTTACACATATATATTCCGTTCTTACACATATATATTCCGTTCTTACACGTACATATTCCGTTCTTACACATATATATTCCGTTCTTACTCATATATATTCCGTTCTTACGCATATGTATTCATTTCTTACGCATATATATTCAGTTCTTACACGTATATTCAGTTCTTACAGATATATATTCAGTTCTTACGCATATATATTCAGTTTTTACGCATATATATTCAGTTCTTACGCATATATATTCATTACTTACACATATATATTCACTTCTTACACATATATATTCAGTTCTTACACATATATATTCCGTTCTTACATATATATACAGATATATATTCCGTTCTTACACATATATATTCCGTTCTTACACGTACATATTCCGTTCTTACACATATATATTCCGTTCTTACACATATATATATTCCGTTCTTACACGTACATATTCCGTTCTTACACATATATATTCCGTTCTTACTCATATATATTCCGTTCTTACGCATATGTATTCATTTCTTACGCATATATATTCAGTTCTTACACATATATTTAGTTCTTACAGATATATATTCAGTTCTTACGCATATATATTCAGTTCTTACGCATATATATTCAGTTCTTACGCATATATATTCATTACTTACACCTATATGTTCAGTTCTTACACATATATATTCCGTTCTTAAACGTACATATTCTGTTCTTACACATATATATTCCGTTCTTACACATATATATTCACTTCTTACACATATATCTTCAGTTCTTACACATATATATTCCGTTCTTACATATATATACACATATATATTCCGTTCTTACACATATATATTCCGTTCTTACACGTACATATTCCGTTCTTACACATATATATTCCGTTCTTACACATATATATTCAGTTCTTACACATATATATTCAGTTCTTACGCATATATATTCAGTTCTTGCACATATATATTCAGTTCTTACACATATATATTCAGTTCTTACTCTTATATATTCAGTTCTTACACTTATATATTCCGTTCTTACAAATATATATTCCGTTCTTACACGTACATATTCCGTTCTTACACATATAGATTCCGTTCTTACACATATATATTCCGTTCTTACGAATATATATTCAGTTCTTACGCATATATATTCAGTTCTTACACATATATATTCAGTTCTTACGCATATATATCCAGTTCTTACGTATATATATTCATTTCTTACGCATATATATTCATTTCCTACATATATATGTTCAATTCTTACACATATATATTCCGTTCTTACACGTACATATTCCGTTCTTACACATATATATTCCGTTCTTACACATATATATTCCGTTCTTACACATATATATTCAGTTCTTACACATATATATTCACTTTTTACACATATATATTCAGTTCTTACATATATATATTCAGTTCTTACACATATATATTCAGTTCTTACACATATATATTCTGTTCTTACACATATATATATTCCGTTCTTACACATATATATTCCGTTCTTACACATATATATTCAGTTCTTACACATATATATTCCGTTCTTACACATATATATTCCGTTCTTACACATATATATTCCGTTCTTACACATATATATTCCGTTCTTACACATATATATTCAGTTCTTACACATATATATTCCGTTCTTACACATATGTATTCAGTTCTTACACATATATATTCCGTTCTTACACGTACACATTCCGTTCTTACACATATATATTCAGTTCTTACACATATATATTCACTTCTTACACATATATATTCAGTTCTTACACATATATATTCAGTTCTTACACATATATATTCACTTCTTACACATATATATTCCGTTCTTACACATATATATTCCGTTCTTACACATATATATTCAGTTCTTACGCATATAGATTCCGTTCTTACACATATATATTCCGTTTTTACAAATATATATTCCGTTCTTACACATATATATTCCGTTCTTACGCATATATATTTTCAGTTCTTACTCATATATATTCCGTTCTTACGCATATATATTCCGTTCTTACGCATATATATTCAGTTCTTACGCATATATATTCAGTTCTTACGCATATATATTCAGTTCTTACGAATATATATTCAGTTCTTACACATATATATTCAGTACTTACACATATATATTCCGTTCTTACACATATATATTCCGTTTTTACACATATATACTACGTTCTTACACGTATATATTCCGTTCTAACACATATATATTCCGTTCTTACACATATATATTCCGTTCTTACACATATATATTCCGTTCTTACACGTACATATTCCGTTCTTACACATATATATTCTGTTCTTACACATATATATTCCGTTCTTACGAATATATGTTCAGTTCTTACGCAAATATATTCAGTTCTTACAGATATATATTCAGTTCTTACGCATATATATCCAGTTCTTACGCATATATATTCATTTCTTACATATATATGTTCAGTTCTTACACATATATATTCCGTTCTAACACGTACATAATCCGTTCTAACACATATATATTCCGTTGTTACACATATATATTCAGTTCTTACACACATATATTCACTTCTTACACATATATGTTCAGTTCTTACATATATATATTCAGTTCTTACACATATATATTCAGTTCTTACACATATATATTCCGTTCTTACACATATATATATTCCGTTTTTACACATATATATTCCGTTCTTACACATATATATTCAGTTCTTACACATATATATTCCGTTCTTACACATATATATTCCGTTCTTACACGTACACATTCCGTTCTTACACATATATATTCCGTTCTTACTCATATATATTCCGTTCTTACGCATATATATTCAGTTCTTACACAAACATATTCAGTTCTTACACATATATTCACTTCTTACAGATATATATTCAGTTCTTACGCATATATATTCAGTTCTTACGCATATATATTCAGTTCTTACGCATATATATTGATTTCTTACACATATATGTTCAGTTCTTACACATATATATTCCTTTCTTACACGTACATATTCCGTTCTTACAAATATATATTCCGTTCTTACACATATATATTCCGTTCTTACACATATATATTCAGTTCTTACGCATATATATTCAGTTCTTGTGCATATATGTGCAGTTCTTACACATATATATTCAGTTCTTACACTTATATATTCCGTTCGTAAACATATATATTCTGTTCTTACACATATATATTCCATTCCTACACGTATATATTCCGTTCTTACACATATATATTCCGTTCTTACGCATACATATTCTTAAACATATATTCCGTTCTTACACATATATATTCAGTTCTTACACATATAAATTCCGTTCTTACACATATATATTTCGTTCTTACGCATATATATTCAGTCCTTACGCATATATATTACTTTCTCATGCATATATATTCAGTTCTTAGGCATATATATTTAGTTCTTACACATATATATTCAGTTCTTACATATATATATTCAGTTCTTACACATATATATTCAGTTATTACACATATATATTCCGTTCTTACACATATATATTCCGTTCTTACACATATATATATTCCGTTCTTACACATATATATTCCGTTCTTACACATATATATTCCGTTCTTACACACATATATTCACTTCTTACACATATATATTCCGTTCTTACACATATATATTCCGTTCTTACACATATATATTCCGTTCTTACACATATATATTCCGTTCTTACACGTACATATTCCGTTCTTACACATATATATTCCGTTCTTACACATATATATTCCGTTCTTACACGTACATATTCCGTTCTTACACATATATATTCCGTTCTTACTCATATATATTCCGTTCTCACGCATATGTATTCATTTCTTACGCATATATATTCAGTTCTTACACGTATATTCAGTTCTTACAGATATATATTCAGTTCTTACGCATATATATTCAGTTTTTACGCATATATATTCAGTTCTTACGCATATATATTCATTACTTACACATATATATTCACTTCTTACACATATATATTCAGTTCTTACACATATATATTCCGTTCTTACATATATATACAGATATATATTCCGTTCTTACACATATATATTCCGTTCTTACACGTACATATTCCGTTCTTACACATATATATTCCGTTCTTACACATATATATATTCCGTTCTTACACGTACATATTCCGTTCTTACACATATATATTCCGTTCTTACTCATATATATTCCGTTCTTACGCATATGTATTCATTTCTTACGCATATATATTCAGTTCTTACACATATATTTAGTTCTTACAGATATATATTCAGTTCTTACGCATATATATTCAGTTCTTACGCATATATATTCAGTTCTTACGCATATATATTCATTACTAACACCTATATGTTCAGTTCTTACACATATATATTCCGTTCTTAAACGTACATATTCTGTTCTTACACATATATATTCCGTTCTTACACATATATATTCACTTCTTACACATATATCTTCAGTTCTTACACATATATATACCGTTCTTACATATATATACACATATATATTCCGTTCTTACACATATATATTCCGTTCTTACACGTACATATTCCGTTCTTACACATATATATTCCGTTCTTACACATATATATTCAGTTCTTACACATATATATTCAGTTCTTACGCATATATATTCAGTTCTTGCACATATATATTCAGTTCTTACACATATATATTCAGTTCTTACTCTTATATATTCAGTTCTTACACTTATATATTCCGTTCTTATAAATATATATTCCGTTCTTACACGTACATATTCCGTTCTTACACATATAGATTCCGTTCTTACACATATATATTCCGTTCTTACACATATATATTCAGTTCTTACGCATATATATTCAGTTCTTACACATATATATTCAGTTCTTACGCATATATATTCATTTCTTACATATATATGTTCAGTTCTTACACATATATATTCCGTTCTTACACGTACATATTCCGTTCTTACACATATATATTCCGTTCTTACACATATATATTCCGTTCTTACACATATATATTCAGTTCTTACACATATATATTCACTTTTTACACATACATATTCAGTTCTTACATATATATATTCAGTTCTTACACATATATATTCAGTTCTTACACATATATATTCTGTTCTTACACATATATATATTCCGTTCTTACACATATATATTCCGTTCTTACACATATATATTCCGTTCTTACACATATATATTCCGTTCTTACACGTACAAATTCCGTTCTTACACATATATATTCCGTTCTTACTCATATATATTCCGTTCTTACGCATATATATTCAGTTCTTACGCAAATATATTCAGTTCTTACACATATATTCAGTTCTTACAGATATATATTCAGTTCCTATGCATAGATATTCAGTTCTTACGCATATATATTCATTTCTTACACATATATGTTCAGTTCTTACACATATATATTCCGTTCTTACACGTACATATTCCATTCTTACAAATATATATTCCGTTCTTACACATATATATTCCGTTCTTACACATATATATTCAGTTCTTACACATATATATTCACTTCTTACACATATATATTCAGTTCTTACACATATATATTCCGTTCTTACACATATATACACATATATATTCCGTTCTTACACATATATATTCCGTTCTTACACGTACATATTTCGTTTTAACACATATATATTCCGTTCTTACACATATATATTCCGTTCATAAGCATATATATTCAGGACTTACGTATATATATTCAGTTCTTACACATATATATTCCGTTCTTTTACATATATATTACGTTCTTACACATATATATTCCGTTCTTACACGTATATATTCCGTTCTTACACATATATATTCCGTTCTTACACATATATATTCAGTTCTTACACATATATATTCAGTTCTTACACATATATATTCCGTTCTTACGCATATATATTCAGTTCTTACGCATATATATTCAGTTCTTACGCATATATATTCATTTCTTACACATATATGTTCAGTTCTTACGCATATATATTCAGTTTTAAGCATATATATTCAGTTTTACGCATATATATTCAGTTCTTACGCATATATATTCAGTTCTTACACATATACATTGAGTTCTTACACATATATATTCAGTTCTTACACATATATATTCACTTCTTACACATATATATTCCGTTCCTACACATATATATTCAGTTCTTACGCATATATATTCCGTTCTTACACATATATATTCCGTTTTTACAAATATATATTCCTTTCTTACACATATATATTCCGTTCTTACGCATATATATTTTCAGTTCTTACTCATATATATTCCGTTCTTACGCATATATATTCCGTTCTTACGCATATATATTCAGTTCTTACGCATATATATTCAGTTCTTACGCATATATATTCAGTTCTTACGAATATATATTCAGTTCTTACACATATATATTCAGTACTTACACATATATATTCCGTTCTTACACATATATATTCCGTTTTTACACATATATACTACGTTCTTACACGTATATATTCCGTTCTAACACATATATATTCCGTTCTTACACATATATATTTCGTTCTTACACATATATATTCCGTTCATACACGTACATATTCCTTTACTACACATATATATTCTGTTCTTACACATATATATTCCGTTCTTACGAATATATATTCAGTTCTTACGCATATATATTCAGTTCTTACACATATATATTCAGTTCTTACAGATATATATTAAGTTCTTACGCATATATATCCAGTTCTTACGCATATATATTCATTTCTTACATATATATTTTCAGTTCTTACACATATATATTCCGTTCTTACACGTACATATTTCGTTCTTACACATATATATACCGTTCTTACACATATATATTCCGTTCTTACACATATATATTCAGTTCTTACACACATATATTCACTTCTTACACATATATATTCAGTTCTTACACATATATATTCCGTTCTTACACATATATATATTCCGTTCTTACACATATATATTCCGTTCTTACACATATATATTCAGTTCTTACACATATATATTCCGTTCTTACACATATATATTCCGTTCTTACACGTACAAATTCCGTTCTTACACATATATATTCTGTTCTTACTCATATATATTCCGTTCTTACGCATATATATTCAGTTCTTACGCAAATATATTCAGTTCTTACACATATATTCACTTCTTACAGATATATATTCAGTTCTTACACATATATATTCACTTCTTACACATATATATTCAGTTCTTACACATATATATTCCGTTCTTACACATATATACACATATATATTCCGTTCTTACACATATATATTCCGTTCTTACACGTACATATTCCGTTCTAACACATATATATTCCGTTCTTACACATATATATTCCGTTCTTACATATATATATTCAGTTCTTACACATATATATTCAGTTATTACACATATATATTCCGTTCTTACACATATATATTCCGTTCTTACACATATATATTCCGTTCTAACACATATATATTCAGTTCTTACACATATATATTCACTTCTTACACATATATATTCAGTTCTTACAGATATATATTCCGTTCTTACACATATATGCACATATATATTCCGTTCTTACACATATATATTCCGTTCTTACACGTACATATTCTGTTCTAACACATATATATTCCGTTCTTACACATATATATTCCGTTCATAAGCATATATATTCAGGAATTACACATATATATTCCGTTCTTTTACATATATATTCCGTTCTTACACATATATATTCCGTTCTTACACATATATATTCCGTTCTTACACATATATATTCCGTTCTTACACATATATATTCTGTACTTACACATATATATTCCGTTCTTACACATATATATTCAGTTCTTACACATATATATTACGTTCTTACGCATATATATTCAGTTCTTACGCATATATATTCAATTCTTACGCATATATATTCATTTCTTACACATATATGTTCAGTTCTTACGCATATATATTCAGTTTTACGCATATATATTCAGTTCTTACACATATATATTGAGTTCTTACACATATATATTCAGTTCTTACACATATATATTCACTTCTTACACATATATATTCCGTTCTTACACATATATATTCCGTTCTTACACATATATATTCAGTTCTTACGCATATATATTCCGTTCTTACACATATATATTCCGTTTTTACAAATATATATTCCGTTCTTACACATATATATTCCGTCCTTACGCATATATATTTTCAGTTCTTACTCATATATATTCCGTTCTTACGCATATATATTCCGTTCTTACGCATATATATTCAGTTCTTACGCATATATATTCAGTTCTTACGCATATATATTCAGTTCTTACGAATATATATTCAATTCTTACACATATATATTCAGTACTTACACATATATATTCCGTTCTTACACATATATATTCCGTTTTTACACATATATACTACGTTCTTACACGTATAAACTCCGTTCTAACACATATATATTCCGTTCTTACACATTTATATTCCGTTCTTACACATATATATTCCGTTCTTACACGTACATATTCCGTTCTTACACATATATATTCTGTTCTTACACATATATATTCCGTTCTTACGAATATATATTCAGTTCTTACGCATATATATTCAGTTCTTACACATATATATTCAGTTCTTACAGATATATATTCAGTTCTTACGCATATATATCCAGTTCTTACGCATATGTATTCATTTCTTACATATATATGTTCAGTTCTTACACATATATATTCCGTTCTTACACGTACATATTCCGTTCTTACACATATATATTCCGTTCTTACACATATATATTCCGTTCTTACACATATATATTCAGTTCTTACACACATATATTCACTTCTTACACATATATGTTCAGTTCTTACATATATATATTCAGTTCTTACACATATATATTCAATTCTTACACATATATATTCCGTTCTTACACATATATATATTCCGTTCTTACACATATATATTCCGTTCTTACACATATATATTCCGTTCTTACACATATATATTCCGTTCTTACACATATATATTCCGTTCTTACACGTACAAATTCCGTTCATACACATATATATTCCGTTCTTACTCATATTTATTCCGTTCTTACGCATATATATTCAGTTCTTATGCAAACATATTCAGTTCTTACACATATATTCACTTCTTACAGATATATATTCAGTTCTTACGCATATATATTCAGTTCTTACGCATATATATTCAGTTCTTACGCATATATATTCATTTCTTACACATATATGTTCAGTTCTTACACATATATATTCCTTTCTTACACGTACATATTCCGTTCTTACAAATATATATTCCGTTCTTACACATATATATTCCGTTCTTACACATATATATTCAGTTCTTACACATATATATTCTGTTCTTACACATATATACACATATATATTCCGTTCTTACACATATATATTTCGTTCTTACACGTACATATTCCGTTCTAACACATATATATTCCGTTCTTACACATATATATTCCGTTCATAAGCATATATATTCATTCTTACGTATATATATTCAGTTCTTACACATATATATTCCGTTCTTTTACATATATATTCCGTTCTTCCACATATATATTCCGTTTTTACACGTATATATTCCATTCTTACACATATATATTCCGTTCTTACACATATATATTCAGTTCTTACACATATATATTCCGTTCTTACACATATATATTCAGTTCTTACACATATATATTCCGTTCTTACGCATATATATTCATTTCTTACGCATATATATTCAGTTCTTACGCATATATATTCATTTGTTACACATATATGTTCAGTTCTTACGCATATATATTCAGTTTTACACATATATATTCAGTTCTTACGCATATATATTCAGTTCTTACACATATATATTGAGTTCTTACACATATATATTCAGTTCTTACACATATATATTCACTTCTTACACATATATATTCCGTTCTTACACATATATATTCCGTTCTTACACATATATATTCAGTTCTTACGCATATATATACCGTTCTTACACATATATATTCCGTTTTTACAAATATATATTCCGTTCTTACACATATATATTCCGTTCTTACGCATATATATTTTCAGTTCTTACTCATATATATTCCGTTCTTACGCATATATATTCCGTTCTTACGCATATATATATTCAGTTCTTACGCATATATATTCAGTTCTTACGAATATATATTCAGTTCTAACACATATATATTCAGTTCTTACACATATATATTTCGTTCTTACACAGACATATTCCGTTTTTACACATATATACTACGTTCTTACACGTATATTTTCCGTTCTTACACATATATATATTCCGTTCTTACGCATATATATTCAGTTCTTACACATATATATTCCGTTCTTACACATATATATTCCGTTCTTAGACATATATATTCCGTTCTTACACGTATTTATTCCGTTCTTACACATATATATTACGTTCTTACACATATCTATTCCGTTCTTAAAAATATATATTCCGTTCTTACGCATATATATTCCGTTCTTACCCATATATATTCTGTTCTTACGCATATATATTCAGTTCTTACACATATATATTCCGTTCTTACACATATATATTCAGATCTTACACATATATATTCACTTCTTACACGTATATATTCAGTTCTTACACATATATATTCCGTTCTTAAACATATATACACATATATATTCCGTTCTTACACATATATATTCCGTTCTTACACGTACATATTCTGTTCTTACTCAAATATATTCCGTTCTTACGCATATATATTCAGTTCTTACGCATATATATTCAGTTCTTACACATATATATTCAATTCTTACAAATATATATTCATTTTTGACACATATATATTCAGTTCTTACACATATATATTCAGTTCTTACACATATATATTCCGTTCTTGCACATATATATTCCGTTCTTACACATATATATTCCGTTCTTACACATATATATTCCATTCTTACACGTACATATTCCGTTCTTACCCATATATATCCCGTTCTTACACATATATATTCCGTTCTTACACATATATATTCCGTTCTTACGCATATATATTCAGTTCTTACGCATATATATTCCGTTCTTACGCATATATATTCAGTTCTTACACATATATATTCCGTTCTTACACATATATATTCAGTTTTTACACATATATATTCACTTATTACACATATATATTCAGTTCTTACACATATATATTCCGTTCTTACACATATATACACATATATATTCCGTTCTTACACATATATATTCCGTTCTTACACGTACACATTCCGTTCTTACACATATATATTCCGTTCTTACACATATATATTCCGTTCTTAAGCATATATTCAGTTCTTACTTATATATATTCAGTTCTTACACATATATATTCAGTTCTTACAAATATATATTCAGTTCTTACACATATATAATCAGTTCTTACACATATATATTCCGTTCTTACACATATATATTCCATTCTTACACATATATATTCCGCTCTTACACGTATATATTCCGTTCTAACACATATATATTCCGTTCTTACACATATATATTCCGTTCTTACACATATATATTCAGTTCTTACACATATATATTCAGTTCTAACGCATATATATTCAGTTCTTGCACATACATATTCAGTTCTTACACATATATATTCAGTTCTTACTCTTATATATTCAGTTCTTACACATATATATATTTAGTTCTTACACATATTTATTCCGTTCTTACACATATATATTCAGATCTTAGACATATATATTCCGTTCTTACACATATATATTCCGTTCTTACACATATATATTCCGTTCTTACACGTATATATTCCGTTCTTACACATATATATCCCGTTGTTACACATATATATTCCGTTCTTACACATATATATTCCATTCTTACGCATATATATTCAGTTCTTACGCATATATATTCCGTTCTTACGCATATATTTTCAGTTCTTACACATATATATTCCGTTCTTACACATATATATTCAGTTTTTACACATATATATTCTCTTATTACACATATATATTCCTTTCTTACACATATATGTTCCGTTCTTAAGCATATATATATTCAGTTCTTACTTATATATATTCAGTTCTTACGCATATATATTCAGTTCTTACACATATATATTCCGTTCTTACACATATATATTCAGTTTTTACACATATATATTCTCTTATTACACATATATATTCCGTTATTACACATATATATTCCGTTCTTACGCATATATATTTTCAGTTCTTACTCATATATATTCCGTTATTACGCATATATATATTCCGTTCTTACGCATATATATATTCAGTTCTTACGCATATATATTCAGTTCTTACGAATATATATTCAGTTCTTACACATATATATTCAGTTCTTACACATATATATTCCGTTCTTACACATATATATTCCGTTTTTACACATATATACTACGTTCTTACACGTATATATTTCTTTCTTACACATATATATTCCGTTCTTACGCATATATATTCAGTTCTTACACATATATATTCCGTTCTTACACATATATATTCCGTTCTTACACATATATATTCCGTTCTTACACGTATTTATTCCGTTCTTACACATATATATTACGTTCTTACACATATCTATTCCGTTCTTAAACATATATATTCCGTTCTTACGCATATATATTCCGTTCTTACCCATATATATTCTGTTCTTACGCATATATATTCAGTTCTTACACATATATATTCCGTTCTTACACATATATATTCAGTTCTTACACATATATATTCACTTCTTACACATATATATTCAGTTCCTACACATATATATTCCTTTATTAAACATATATACACATATATATTCCGTTCGTACACATATATATTCCGTTCTTACACGTACATATTCCGTTCTTACACATATATATTCTGTTCTTACTCATATATATTCCGTTCTTACGCATATATATTCAGTTCTTACACATATATAGTCAATTCTTACAAATATATATTCATTTTTGACACATATATATTCAGTTCTTACACATATATATTCAGTTCTTACACATATATATTCCGTTCTTACACATATATATTCCGTTCTTACACATATATATTCCGTTCTTACACATATATATTCCGTTCTTACACGTACATATTCCGTTCTTACACATATATATCCCGATCTTACACATATATATTCCGTTCTTACACATATATATTCCGTTCTTACGCATATATATTCAGTTCTTACGCATATATATTCCGTTCTTACGCATATATATTCAGTTCTTACACATATATATTCCGTTCTTACACATATATATTCAGTTTTTACACATATATATTCACTTATTACACATATATATTCAGTTCTTACACATATATATTCCGTTCTTACACATATATACACATATATATTCCTTTCTTACACGTACATATTCCGTTCTTACACATATATATTCCGTTCTTACACATATATATTCCGTTCTTAAGCATATATATTCAGTTCTTACTTATATATATTCAGTTCTTACACATATATATTCAGTTCTTACACATATATATTCAGTTGTTAAACATATATATTCCGTTCTTACACATATATATTCCATTCTTACACATATATATTCCGCTCTTACACGTATATATTCCGTTCTTACACATATATATTCCGTTCTTACACATATATATTCAGTTCTTACACATATATATTCAGTTCTTACGCATATATATTCAGTTCTTGCACATATATATTCAGTTCTTACACATATATATTCAGTTCTTACTCTTATATATTCAGTTCTTACACATATATATTCAGTTCTTACACATATTTATTCCGTTCTTACACATATATATTCAGTTCTTACACATATATATTCCGTTCTTACACATATATATTCCGTTCTTACACATATATATTCCGTTCTTACATGTATATATTCCGTTCTTACACATATATATCCCGTTGTTACACATAAATATTCCGTTCTTACACATATATATTCCGTTCTTACGCATATATATTTAGTTCTTACGCATTTATATTCCGTTCTTACGCATATATATTCAGTTCTTACACATATATATTCACTTCTTACACATATATATTCAGTTCTTACACATATATATTCAGTTTTTACACATATATATTCTCTTATTACACATATATATTCCGTTCTTACACATATATATTCCGTTCTTAAGCATATATATATTCAGTTCTTACTTATATATGTTCAGTTCTTACACATATATATTCAGTTCTTACAAATATATATTCAGTTCTTACACATATATATTCCGTTTTTACACGTATATATTCCGTTCTAACACATATATATTCCGTTCTTACACATATATATTCCGTTCTTACACATATATATTCCGTTCTTACACATATATATTCCGTTCTTACACATATATATTCCGTTCTTACACGTACATATTCCGTTCTTACACATATATATTCCGTTCTTACACGTACATATTCCGTTCTTACACATATATATTCCGTTCTTACACATATATTCCGTTCTTACGCATATGTATTCATTTCTTACGCATATATATTCAGTTCTTACACATATATTCAGTTCTTACAGATATATATTCAGTTCTTACGCATAAATATTCAGTTTTTACGCATATATATTCAGTTCTTACGCATATATATTCATTACTTACACATATATGTTCAGTTCTTACACATATATATTCCGTCCTTACACGTACATTTTCCGTTCTTACACATATATATTGCGTTCTTACACATATATATTCACTTCTTACACATATATATTCAGTTCTTACACATATATATTCCGTTCTTACATATATATACAGATATATATTCAGTTCTTACAGATATATATTCAGTTCTTACGCATATATATTCAGTTTTTACGCATATATATTCAGTTCTTACGCATATATATTCATTACTTACACATATATGTTCAGTTCTTACAAATATATATTCCGTTCTTACACGTACATTTTCCGTTCTTACACATATATATTGCGTTCTTACACATATATATTCACTTCTTACACATATATATTCAGTTCTTACACTTATATATTCCGTTCTTACAAATATATATTCCGTTCTTACACGTACATATTCCGTTCTTACACATATATATTCAGTTCTTACGCATATATATTCAGTTCTTACACATATATATTCAGTTCTTACTCTTATATATTCAGTTCTTACACTTATATATTCCGTTCTTACAAAAATATATTCCGTTCTTACACGTACATATTCCGTTCTTACACATATAGATTCCGTTCTTACACATATATATTCCGTTCTTACGAATATATATTCAGTTCTTACGCATATATATTCAGTTCTTACACATATATATTCAGTTTTTACGCATATATATCCAGTTTTTACGTATATATATTCATTTCTTACTCATATATATTCATTTCTTACATATATATGTTCAGATCTTACACATATATATTCCGTTCTTACACGTACATATTCCGTTCTTACACATATATATCCCGTTCTTACACATATATATTCCGTTCTTACACATATATATTCAGTTCTTACACATATATATTCACTTTTTACACATATATATTCAGTTCTTACATATATATTCAGTTCTTACACATATATATTCAGTTCTTACACATATATAATCCGTTCTTACACATATATATATTCCGTTCTTACACATATATATTCCGTTCTTACACATATATATTCAGTTCTTACACATATATATTCCGTTCTTACACATATATATTCAGTTCTTACACATATATATTCCGTTCTTACACATATATATTCCGTTCTTACTCATATATATTTCGTTCTTACGCATATATATTCAGTTCTTACGCAAATATATTCAGTTCTTACACATATATTCAGTTCTTACAGATATATATTCAGTTCTTACGCATATATATTCAGTTCTTACGCATATATATTCATTTCTTACACATATATGTTCAGTTCTTACACATATATATTCCGTTCTTACACGTACATATTCCATTCTTACAAATATATATTCCGTTCTTACACATATATATTTCGTTCTTACACATATATATTCAGTTCTTACACATATATATTCACTTCTTACACATATATATTCAGTTCTTACAGATATATATTCAGTTCTTACACATATATACACATATATATTCCGCTTACCCATATATATTCTGTTCTTACGCATATATATTCAGTTCTTACACATATATATTCCGTTCTTACACATATATATTCAGATCTTACACATATATATTCACTTCTTACACGTATATATTCAGTTCTTACACATATATATTCCGTTCTTAAACATATATACACATATATATTCCGTTCTTACACATATATATTCCGTTCTTACACGTACATATTCTGTTCTTACTCAAATATATTCCGTTCTTACGCATATATATTCAGTTCTTACGCATATATATTCAGTTCTTACACATATATATTCAATTCTTACAAATATATATTCATTTTTGACACATATATATTCAGTTCTTACACATATATATTCAGTTCTTACACATATATATTCCGTTCTTACACATATATATTCCATTCTTACACGTACATATTCCGTTCTTACCCATATATATCCCGTTCTTACACATATATATTCCGTTCTTACACATATATATTCCGTTCTTACGCATATATATTCAGTTCTTACGCATATATATTCCGTTCTTACGCATATATATTCAGTTCTTACACATATATATTCCGTTCTTACACATATATATTCAGTTTTTACACATATATATTCACTTATTACACATATATATTCAGTTCTTACACATATATATTCCGTTCTTACACATATATACACATATATATTCCGTTCTTACACATATATATTCCGTTCTTACACGTACACATTCCGTTCTTACACATATATATTCCGTTCTTACACATATATATTCCGTTCTTAAGCATATATATTCAGTTCTTACTTATATATTTTCAGTTCTTACACATATATATTCAGTTCTTACAAATATATATTCAGTTCTTACACATATATAATCAGTTCTTACACATATATATTCCGTTCTTACACATATATATTCCATTCTTACACATATATATTCCGCTCTTACACGTATATATTCCGTTCTAACACATATATATTCCGTTCTTACACATATATATTCCGTTCTTACACATATATATTCAGTTCTTACACATATATATTCAGTTCTAACGCATATATATTCAGTTCTTGCACATACATATTCAGTTCTTACACATATATATTCAGTTCTTACTCTTATATATTCAGTTCTTACACATATATATATTTAGTTCTTACACATATTTATTCCGTTCTTACACATATATATTC
>JAWPHD010023125.1:0-23018 GCA_037043455.1 Cyrtodaria siliqua | reverse complement strand
TACACATATATATTTAGTTCATACGAATATATATTCAGTTCTGACGCATATATGTTCAGTTCTTACACATATATATTCAGTTCTTACACATATATTCAGTTCTTACGCATATATATTCAGTTCTTACACATATATATTCAGTTCTTACACATATATATTCAGTTCTTACACATATATATTCAGTTCTTACACATTTATTCAGTTCTTACACATATATATTGTGTTCTTACGCATATATGTTCTGTTCTTACACATATATATTCAGTTCTTACACATATATTTTCAGTTCTTACACATATATTCAGTTCTTACGCATATATATTCAGTTCTTACACATATATATTCAGTTCTTACACATATAAATTTAGTTCTTACGCATATATATTCAGTTCTTACGCATATATGTTCCGTTCTTACACATATATATTCAGTTCTTACACATATATGTTCAGTTCTTACACATATATATTCAGTTCTTACACATATATATTCAGTTCTTACACATATAAATTTAGTTCTTACGCATATATGATCAGTACTTACACATATATATTCAGTTCTTACACATATATGTTCAGTGCTTACACATATATATTCAGTTCTTACACATATATATTCAGTTCTTACACATTTATATTCAGTTTTTACGCAAATATGTTCAGTTCTTACACATATATATTCAGTTCTTACACATATATATTCAGTTCTTTCAAATATATATTCAGTTCTTTCACATATATATTCAGTTCTTACACATATATATTCAGTTCTTACATATATATATTCAGTTATTACGCATATATATTCAGTTCTTACGCATATATGTTCAGTTCTTACACATATATATTCAGTTCTTACACATATATGTTCAGTTCTTGCACATATATATTCAGTTCTTACACCTATATATTCAGTTCTTACGAATATATATTCAGTTCTCACGCATATATGTTCAGTTCTTACACATATATATTCAGTTCTTACACATATATGTTCAGTTCTTGCACATATATATTCAGTTCTTACACCTATATATTTAGTTCTTACGAATATATATTCAGTTCTCACGCATATATGTTCAGTTCTTACACATATATATTCAGTTCTTACACATATATTCAGTTCTTACGCATATATATTCAGTTCTTACACATATATATTCAGTTCTTACACATATATATTCAGTTCTTACACATATATATTCAGTTCTTACACATTTATTCAGTTCTTACACATATATATTGAGTTCTTACGCATATATGTTCAGTTCTTACACATATATGTTCAGTTCTTACACATATATTTTCGGTTCTTTCACATATATATTCAGTTCTAACACATATATATTCTGTACTTACGCATTTATATTCAGTACTTACGCATAAATATTCAGTTCTTACGCATATATATTGAGTTCTTACGCATATATATTCAGTTCTTACGCATATATATTCAGTTCTTACACATATATATTCAGTTCTTACGAATATATATTCAGTTCTTACGCATATATATTCAGTTCTTTCACATATATATTCAGTTCTTACATATATATATTCTGTTCTTACGCATATATATTCAGTTCTTACGCATATATATTCCGTTTTTACGCATATGTATTCAGTTCTTACGCATATATATTCAGTTATTACACATATTTATTCAGTTCTTAAACATATATATTCAGTTCTTAACATATATATTCAGTTTTGACGCATATATATTCAGTTCTTACACATATATATTCAGTTCTTAAACATATATGTTCAGTTCTTAACATATATATTCAGTTCTAACGCATATATATTCCGTTTTGATGCATATATATTCAGTTCTTACGCATATATTCAGTTCTTACGCATATATATTCAGTTCTTACGCATATATATTCATTTCTAACGCATATATATTCGGTTCTTACGCATATATATTCAGTTCTTACGCATATATGTTCGGTTCTTAGGCATATATATTCAGTTCTTACACATATATATTCAGTTCTCACGCATATATGTTCAGTTCTTACGCATATATATTCAGTTCTTACACATATATTCAGTTCTTACGCATATATATTCAGTTCTTACACATATATATTCAGTTCTTACATATATAAATTTCGTTCTTACGCATATATATTCAGTTCTTACGCATATATGTTCAGTTCTTACACATATATATTCAGTTCTTACACATATATGTTCAGTTCTTACCCATATATATTCAGTTCTTACACATATATATTCAGTTCTTAAACATATACATTTAGTTCTTACACATATATATTGAGTTCTTACGCATATATGTTCAGTTCTTACACATATATATTCAGTTCTTAAACATATATATTCAGTTCTAACACATATATATTCAGTTCTTACGCCTATATGTTCAGTTCTTACACATATATATTCAGTTCTTACACATATATATTCAGTTTTTACGCAAATATGTTCAGTTCTTACAAATATATATTCAGTTCTTACACATATATATTCAGTTCTTACAAATATATATTCAGTTCTTTGACATATATATTCAGTTCTTACACATATATATTCAGTTCTGACACATATATATTCAGTTCTTACGCATATATATTCAGTTCTTACGCATATATGTTCAGTTCTTGCACATATATATTCAGTTCTTACACATATATATTTAGTTCATACGAATATATATTCAGTTCTGACGCATATATGTTCAGTTCTTACACATATATAATCAGTTCTTACACATATATTCAGTTCTTACTCATATATATTCAGTTCTTACACATATATATTCAGTTCTTACACATATATATTCAGTTCTTACACATATATATTCAGTTCTTACACATTTATTCAGTTCTTACACATATATATTGTGTTCTTACGCATATATGTTCTGTTCTTACACATATATATTCAGTTCTTACACATATATTTTCAGTTCTTTCACATATATATTCAGTTCTAACACATATATTTTTTTCTTACGCATATATATTCAGTACTAACGCATATATATTCAGTTCTTACGCATATATATTGAGTTCTTACGCATATATATTCAGTTCTTACGCATATATATTCAGTTCTTACACATATATATTCAGTTCTTACGAATATATATTCAGTTCTTACGCATATATATTCAGTTCTTTCACATATATATATTCAGTTCTTACATATATATATTCCGTTCTTACGCATATATATTCAGTTCTTACGCATATATATTCCGTTTTTACGCATATATATTCAGTTCTTACGCATATATATTCAGTTCTTACACATATATATTCAGTTCTTAAACATATATATTCAGTTCTTAACATATATATTCAGTTCTTAACATATATATTCAGTTCTGACGCATATATATTCAGTTCTTATGCATATATATTCAGTTCTAACGCATATATTCAGTTCTTACGCATATATATTCCGTTCTTACGCATATATATTCAGTTCTTATATATATTCAATTCTTACGCATATATATTCGGTTCTTACGCATATATATTCAATTCTTACGCATATATGTTCAGTTCTTAGGCATATATATTCATTTCTTACACATATATATTCAGTTCTTACACATATATATTCCGTTCTTACACATATGTATTCCGTTCTTACGCATATATATTCCGTTCTTACACATATATATTCCGTTCTTACGCATATATATTCCGTTCTTACACATATATATTCCGTTCTTACACATATGTTTTCCGTTCTTACAAATATATATTCCGTTCTTACACATATTATTCAGTTCTAACGCATATATATTCCGTTCTTACACATATATATTCAGTTCTTACACATATATATTCAGTTCTTACACATATATATTCAGTTCTTACACATACATATTCCGTTCTTACACATATATATGCCGTTCTTACACATATATATTCCGTTCTTACACATATATATTCAGTTCTTACGCATATATTTTCAGTTCTTAAGCATATATATTCAGTTCTTACGCATATATATTCAGTTCTTACACATATATATTCAGTTCTTACACATATATATTCCGTTCTTATACATATATATTCAGTTCTTACACATACATATTCCGTTCTTACACATATGAATGCCGTTCTTACACATATATATTCCGTTCTTACACATATATATTCTGTTCTTACACATAGATATTCCGTTCTTACACATATATATTCAGTTCTTACGCATATATATTCCGTTCTTACACATATATATTCCGTTCTTACGCATATATATTCAGTTCTTACGCATATATATTCATTTCTTACACATATATGTTCAGTTCTTACGCATATATATTCAGTTTTACGCATATATATTCAGTTCTTACACATATATGTTCAGTTCTTACACATATGTATTCCGTTCTTACACATATATATTCCTTTCTTACACATATTTATTCCGTTCTTACACATATATATTCCGTTCTTACACATATATATTCAGTTCTTACACATATATATTCACTTCTTACACATATATATTCCGTTCTTACACATATATATTCAGTTCTTACAGATATATATTCAGTTCTTACGCATATATATTCAGTTCTTACGCATATATATTCATTTCTTACACATATATGTTCAGTTCTTACACATATATATTCCGTTCTTACACGTACATATTCCGATCTTACACATACATATTCCGTTCTTACACATACATATTCCGTTCTTACACATATATATTCAGTTCTTACACATACATATTCCGTTCTTACACATATATATTCCGTTCTTACACATATATATTCCGTTCTTACACATATATATTCAGTTCTTACGCATATATATTCATTTCTTACACATATATGTTCAGTTCGTACGCATATATATTCAGTTTTACGCATATATATTCAGTTCTTACCCATATATATTCAGTTCTTGCACATATATATTCAGTTCTTACACATACATATTCAGTTCTTACACATATATATTCAGTTCTTTCACATATCGTTCTTACACATATATATTCCGTTCTTACACATATATATTCAGTTCTTACACATATATATTCAGTTCTTACACATATATATTCAGTTCTTACACATACATATTCCGTTCTTACACATATATATTCCGTTCTTACACGTTTATATTCCGTTCTTACACATATATATTCCGTTCTTACACATTCCGTTCTTACACATATATATTCAGTTCTTACGCATATTTATTCAGTTCTTACACATATATATTCAATTCTTACACATATATATTCCGTTCTTACAAATATATATTCGTGTAAGAACGGAATTGATTCTTACACATATATATTCAGTTCTTACGCATATATATTCAGTTCTTACACATATATATTCAGTTTTACGCATATATATTCAGTTCTTACGAATATATATTCAGTTCTTACGCATATATATTCAGTTCTTACGCATATATATTCAGTTCTTACACATATATATTCCGTTCTTACACATATATATTCCGTTCTTACACATATATATTCCTTTCTAACACGTATATTTTCCGGTCTTACACATATATATTCCGTTCTTACACATATATATTCAGTTTTTACACATATATATTCAATTCTTACACATATATATTCCGTTCTTACAAATATATATTCGTGTAAGAACGGAATTGATTCTTACACATATATATTCCGTTCTTACACATATATATTCAGTTTTACGCATATATATTCAGTTTTAACGAATATATATTCAGTTCTTACGCACATATATTCAGTTCTTACGCATATATATTCAGTTCTTACACATATATATTCCGTTCTAACACATATATATTCCGTTCTTACACATATATATTCCGTTCTAACACGTATATTTTCCGTTCTTACACATATATATTCCGTTATTATACATATATATTCAGTTGTTACACATATATATTCAGTTCTTACACATATATATTCCGTTCTTACACATATATATTCAGTTATTACGCATATATATTCAGTTCTTACACATATATATTCAGTTTTACGCATATATATTCAGATCTTACGAATATATATTCAGTTCTTACGCATATATATTCAGTTCTTACGCATATATATTCAGTTCTTACACATATATATTCCGTTCTTACACATATATATTCCGTTCTTACACATATATATTCCGTTCTTACACATATATATTCAGTTCTTACACATATATATTAAGTTCTTACACATATATATTCAGTTCTTACACATACATATTCCGTTCTTACACATATATATGCCGTTCTTACACATATATATTCCGTTCTTACACATATATATTCAGTTCTTACGCATATATTTTCAGTTCTTAAGCATATATATTCAGTTCTTACGCATATATATTCAGTTCTTACACATATATATTCAGTTCTTACACATATATATTCCGTTCTTATACATATATATTCAGTTCTTACACATACATATTCCGTTCTTACACATATGAATGCCGTTCTTACACATATATATTCAATTCTTACACATATATATTCCGTTCTTACACATAGATATTCCGTTCTTACACATATATATTCAGTTCTAACGCATATATATTCCGTTCTTACAAATATATATTCCGTTCTTACGCATATATATTCAGTTCTTACGCATATATATTCATTTCTTACACATATATATTCAGTTCTTACGCATATATATTCAATTTTACGCATATATATTTAGTTCTTACGCATATATATTCAGTTCTTACACATATATATTCAGTTCTTACACATGTATTCCGTTCTTACACATATATATTCCGTTCTTACACATATTTATTCCGTTCTTACACATATATATTCCGTTCTTACACATATATATTCAGTTCTTACACATATATATTCACTTCTTACACATATATATTCCGTTCTTACACATATATATTCAGTTCTTACAGATATATATTCAGTTCTCACGCATATATATTCAGTTCTTACGCATATATATTCAGTTCTGACGCATATATATTCATTTCTTACACATATATGTTCAGTTCTTACACATATATATTCCGTTCTTACACGTACATATTCCGATCTTACACATACATATTCCGTTCTTACACATACATATTCCGTTCTTACACATATATAATCACTTCTTACACATACATATTCCGTTCTTACACATATATATTCCGTTCTTACACATATATATTCCGTTCTTACACATATATATTCAGTTCTTACGCATTTATATTCATTTCTTACACATATATGTTCAGTTCGTACGCATATATATTCAGTTTTACGCATATATATTCAGTTCTTACCCATATATATTCAGTTCTTGCACATATATATTCAGTTCTTACACATATATATTCAGTTCTTACACATATATATTCAGTTCTTACACATATATATTCAGTTCTTACACATACATATTCCGTTCTTACACATATATATGCAGTTCTTACACATATATATTCCGTTCTTACACATATATATTGAGTTCTTACGCATATATTTTCAGTTCTTAAGCATATATATTCAGCTCTTACGCATATATATTCAGTTCTTACACATATATATTCCGTTCTTACAAATATATATTCAGTTCTTACACATACATATTCCGTTCTTACACATATATATGCCGTTCTTACACATATATATATCGTTCTTACACATATATATTCTGTTCTTACACATAGATATTCCGTTCTTACACATATATATTCAGTTCTTACGCATATATATTCCGTTCTTACACATATGTATTCCGTTCTTACGCATATATATTCATTTCTTACACATATATGTTCAGTTCTTACGCATATATATTCAGTTTTACGCATATATATTAAGTTCTTACGCATATATATTCAGTTCTTACACATATATGTTCAGTTCTTACACATATGTATTCCGTTCTAACACATATATATTCCGTTCTTACACATATTTATTCCGTTCTTACACATATATATTCCGTTCTTACACATATATATTCAGTACTTACACATATATATTCACTTCTTACACATATATATTCCGTTCTTACACATATATATTTAGTTCTTACAGATATATATTCACTTCTTACGCATATATATTCAGTTCTTACGCATATATATTCAGTTCTGACGCATATATATTCATTTCTTACACATATATGTTCAGTTCTTACACATATATATTCCGTTCTTACACGTACATATTCAGTTCTTACACATACATATTCCGTTCTTACACATATATATTCACTTCTTACACATATATATTCACTTCTTACCATATATTCAGTTCTTACACATATATATTCCGTTCTTACACATATATATTCAGTTCTTACACATATATATTCAGTTATTACACATACATATTCCGTTCTTACACATATATATTCCGTTCTTACACATATATATTCCGTTCTTACACATATATATTCAGTTCTTACGCATATATATTCATTTCTTACACATATATGTTCAGTTCGTACGCATATATATTCAGTTTTACGCATATATATTCAGTTCTTACCCATATATATTCAGTTCTTGCACATATATATTCAGTTCTTACACATACATATTCAGTTCTTACACATATATATTCAGTTCTTTCACATATCGTTCTTACACATATATATTCCGTTCTTACACATATATATTCAGTTCTTACACATATATATTCAGTTCTTACACATATATATTCAGTTCTTACACATACATATTCCGTTCTTACACATATATATTCCGTTCTTACACGTTTATATTCCGTTCTTACACATATATATTCCGTTCTTACACATTCCGTTCTTACACATATATATTCAGTTCTTACGCATATTTATTCAGTTCTTACACATATATATTCAATTCTTACACATATATATTCCGTTCTTACAAATATATATTCGTGTAAGAACGGAATTGATTCTTACACATATATATTCAGTTCTTACGCATATATATTCAGTTCTTACACATATATATTCAGTTTTACGCATATATATTCAGTTCTTACGAATATATATTCAGTTCTTACGCATATATAATCAGTTCTTACGCATATATATTCAGTTCTTACACATATATATTCCGTTCTTACACATATATATTCCGTTCTTACACATATATATTCCTTTCTAACACGTATATTTTCCGGTCTTACACATATATATTCCGTTCTTACACATATATATTCAGTTTTTACACATATATATTCAATTCTTACACATATATATTCCGTTCTTACAAATATATATTCGTGTAAGAACGGAATTGATTCTTACACATATATATTCCGTTCTTACACATATATATTCAGTTTTACGCATATATATTCAGTTCTAACGAATATATATTCAGTTCTTACGCACATATATTCAGTTCTTACGCATATATATTCAGTTCTTACACATATATATTCCGTTCTTACACATATATATTCCGTTCTTACACATATATATTCCGTTCTAACACGTATATTTTCCGTTCTTACACATATATATTCCGTTCTTACACATATATATTCAGTTGTTACACATATATATTCAGTTCTTACACATATAAATTCCGTTCTTACACATATATATTCAGTTATTACGCATATATATTCAGTTCTTACACATATATATTCAGTTTTACGCATATATATTCAGATCTTACGAATATATATTCAGTTCTTACGCATATATATTCAGTTCTTATTCATATATATTCAGTTCTTACACATATATATTCCGTTCTTACACATATATATTCCGTTCTTACACATATATATTCAGTTCTTACACATATATATTCAGTTCTTACACATATATATTAAGTTCTTACACATATATATTCAGTTCTTACACATACATATTCCGTTCTTACACATATATATGCCGTTCTTACACATATATATTCCGTTCTTACACATATATATTCAGTTCTTACGCATATATTTTCAGTTCTTAAGCATATATATTCAGTTCTTACGCATATATATTCAGTTCTTACACATATATATTCAGTTCTTACACATATATATTCCGTTCTTATACATATATATTCAGTTCTTACACATACATATTCCGTTCTTACACATATGAATGCCGTTCTTACACATATATATTCCGTTCTTACACATATATATTCCGTTCTTACACATAGATATTCCGTTCTTACACATATATATTCAGTTCTAACGCATATATATTCCGTTCTTACAAATATATATTCCGTTCTTACGCATATATATTCAGTTCTTACGCATATATATTCATTTCTTACACATATATATTCAGTTCTTACGCATATATATTCAGTTTTACGCATATATATTCAGTTCTTACGCATATATATTCAGTTCTTACACATATATATTCAGTTCTTACACATATGTATTCCGTTCTTACACATATATATTCCGTTCTTACACATATTTATTCCGTTCTTACACATATATATTCCGTTCTTACACATATATATTCAGTTCTTACACATATATATTCACTTCTTACACATATATATTCCGTTCTTACACATATATATTCAGTTCTTACAGATATATATTCAGTTCTCACGCATATATATTCAGTTCTTACGCATATATATTCAGTTCTGACGCATATATATTCATTTCTTACACATATATGTTCAGTTCTTACACATATATATTCCGTTCTTACACGTACATATTCCGATCTTACACATACATATTCCGTTCTTACACATACATATTCCGTTCTTACACATATATATTCAGTTCTTACACATTCATATTCCGTTCTTACACATAAATATTCCGTTCTTACACATATATATTCCGTTCTTACACATATATATTCAGTTTTTACGCATATATATTCATTTCTTACACATATATGTTCAGTTCGTACGCATATGTATTCAGTTTTACGCATATATATTCAGTTCTTACCCATATATATTCAGTTCTTGCACATATATATTCAGTTCTTACACATACATAATCAGTTCTTACACATATATATTCAGTTCTTTCACATATCGTTCTTACACATATATATTCAGTTCTTGCACATATATATTCAGTTCTTACACATACATATTCAGTTCTTACACATATATATTCAGTTCTTTCACATATCGTTCTTACACATATATATTCCGTTCTTACATATATATATTCAGTTCTTACACATATATATTCAGTTCTTACACATATATATTCAGTTCTTACACATACATATTCCGTTCTTACACATATATATGCAGTTCTTACACATATATATTCCGTTCTTACACATATATATTGAGTTCTTACGCATATATTTTCAGTTCTTAAGCATATATATTCAGCTCTTACGCATATATATTCAGTTCTTACACATATATATTCCGTTCTTACACATATATATTCAGTTCTTACACATATATATTCCGTTCTTACACATAGATATTCCGTTCTTACACATATATATTCAGTTCTAACGCATATATATTCCGTTCTTACAAATATATATTCCGTTCTTACGCATATATATTCAGTTCTTACGCATATATATTCATTTCTTACACATATATATTCAGTTCTTACGCATATATATTCAGTTTTACGCATATATATTCAGTTCTTACGCATTTATATTCAGTTCTTACACATATATATTCAGTTCTTACACATATGTATTCCGTTCTTACACATATATATTCCGTTCTTACACATATTTATTCCGTTCTTACACATATATATTCCGTTCTTACACATATATATTCAGTTCTTACACATATATATTCACTTCTTACACATATATATTCCGTTCTTACACATATATATTCAGTTCTTACAGATATATATTCAGTTCTCACGCATATATATTCAGTTCTTACGCATATATATTCAGTTCTGACGCATATATATTCATTTCTTACACATATATGTTCAGTTCTTACACATATATATTCCGTTCTTACACGTACATATTCCGATCTTACACATACATATTCCGCTCTTACACATACATATTCCGTTCTTACACATATATATTCAGTTCTTACACATACATATTCCGTTCTTACACATATATATTCCGTTCTTACACATATATATTCCGTTCTTACACATATATATTCAGTTTTTACGCATATATATTCATTTCTTACACATATATGTTCAGTTCGTACGCATATATATTCAGTTTTACGCATATATATTCAGTTCTTACCCATATATATTCAGTTCTTGCACATATATATTCAGTTCTTACACATACATATTCAGTTCTTACACATATATATTCAGTTCTTTCACATATCGTTCTTACACATATATATTCCGTTCTTACACATATATATTCAGTTCTTACACATATATATTCAGTTCTTACACATATATATTCAGTTCTTACACATACATATTCCGTTCTTACACATATATATGCAGTTCTTACACATATATATTCCGTTCTTACACATATATATTGAGTTCTTACGCATATATTTTCAGTTCTTAAGCATATATATTCAGCTCTTACGCATATATATTCAGTTCTTACACATATATATTCCGTTCTTACACATATATATTCAGTTCTTACACATACATATTCCGTTCTTACACATATATATGCCGTTCTTACACATATATATTCCGTTCTTACACATATATATTCTGTTCTTACACATAGATATTCCGTTCTTACACATATATATTCAGTTCTTACGCATATATATTCCGTTCTTACACATATGTATTCCGTTCTTACGCATATATATTCAGTTCTTACGCATATATATTCATTTCTTACACATATATGTTCAGTTCTTACGCATATATATTCAGTTTTACGCATATATATTAAGTTCTTACGCATATATATTCAGTTCTTACACATATATGTTCAGTTCTTACACATATGTATTCCGTTCTTACACATATATATTCCGTTCTTACACATATTTATTCCGTTCTTACACATATATATTCCGTTCTTAAACATATATATTCAGTTCTTACACATATATATTCACTTCTTACACATATATATTCCGTTCTTACACATATATATTTAGTTCTTACAGATATATATTCACTTCTTACGCATATATATTCAGTTCTTACGCATATATATTAAGTTCTGACGCATATATATTCATTTCTTACACATATATGTTCAGTTCTTACACATATATTTTCCGTTCTTACACGTACATATTCCGTTCTTACACATACATATTCCGTTCTTACACATATATATTCACTTCTTACAAATATATATTCACTTCTTACACATATATTCAGTTCTTACACATATATATTCCGTTCTTACACATATATATTCAGTTCTTACACATATATATTCCGTTCTTACACATATATATTCCGTTCTTACACATATATATTCCGTTCTTACGCATATATATTCCGTTCTTACTCATATATATTCAGTTCTTACACATATATATTCAGTTCTTACACATATATATTCCGTTCTTACACATATATATTCCGTTCTTACACATATATATTCCGTTCTTACACGTATATATTTCGTTCTTAAACATATATATTCCGTTCTTACACATATATATTCCGTTCTTACACATATATATTCATATATTCCGTTCTTATACATATATATTCAGTTCTTACACATACATATTCCGTTCTTACACATATGAATGCCGTTCTTACACATATATATTCCGTTCTTACACATAGACATTCCGTTCTTACACATATATATTCAGTTCTAACGCATATATATTCCGTTCTTACACATATATATTCCGTTCTTACACATATATATTCAGTTCTTACACATGCATATTCCGTTCTTACACATATATATGCCGTTCTTACACATATATATTCCGTTCTTACACGTATATATTCCGTTCTTACACATATATATTCCGTTTCTTACAAATATATATTCCGTTCTTACACATATATATTCAGTTCTTACGCATATTTATTCAGTTCTTACACATATATATTCAATTCTTAGACATATATATTCCGTTCTTACAAATATATATTCGTGTAAGAACGGATTTGATTCTTACACATATATATTCCGTTCTCACACATATATATTCAGTTCTTACGCATATATATTCAGTTCTTACACATATATATTCAGTTTTACGCATATATATTCAGTTCTTACGAATATATATTCAGTTCTTAGGCATATATATTCAGTTCTTACGCATATATATTCAGTTCTTACACATATATATTCCGTTCTTACACATATATATTCCGTTCTTACACATATATATTCCTTTCTAACACGTATATTTTCCGTTCTTACACATATATATTCCGTTCTTACACATATATATTCAGTTTTTACACATATATATTCAATTCTTACACATATATATTCTGTTCTTACAAATATATATTCGTGTAAGAACGGAATTGATTCTTATATACACAATATATTCCGTTCTTACACATATATATTATGTTCTTACACATATATATTCCGTTCTTACACATATACATTCCGTTCTTACACATATATATTCCGTTCTTACACATATATATTCAGTTTTACGCATATATATTCAGTTCTTACGAATATATATTCAGTTCTTACGCACATATATTCAGTTCCAACGCATATATATTCAGTTCTTACACATATATATTCCGTTCTTACACATATTTATTCCGTTTTTACACATATATATTCCGTTCTAACAGGTATCTTTTCCGTTCTTACACATATATATTCAATTCTTACACATATATATTCAGTTCTTACACATGTATATTCCGTTCTTACACATATATATTCAGTTATTACGCATATATATTCAGTTCTTTTACATATATATTCAGTTTTACGCATATATATTCAGATCTTACGAATATATATTCAGTACTTACGCATATATATTTAGTTCTTACTCATATATATTCAGTTCTTACACATATATATTCCGTTCTTACACATATATATTCCGTTCTTACGCATATATACACAATATATTCCGTTCTTACACATATATATTATGTTCTTACACATATATATTCCGTTCTTACACATATACATTCCGTTCTTACACATATATATTCCGTTCTTACACATATATATTCCGTTCTAACACATATATATTCCGTTCTTACGCATATATATTCCGTTCTTACACATATATATTCCGTTCTTACGCATATATATTCAGTTCTTACGCATATATATTCAATTCTTACGCATATATGTTCAGTTCTTACGCATATATATTCAGTTCTTACGCATATTTGTTCAGTTCTTACGCATATATATTCATTTCTTACACATATATATTCAGTTATTACAAATATATATTCCGTTCTTACACATATTTATTCCGTTCTTACACATATATATTCCGTTCTTAAACATATATATTCAGTTCTTACACATATATATTCACTTCTTACACATATATATTCCGTTCTTACACATATATATTCAGTCCTTACAGATATATATTCAGTTCTTACGCATACATATTCAGTTCTTACGCATATATATTCAGTTCTTACGCATATATATTCAGTTTTACGCATATATATTTTGTTCTTACGCATATATATTCAGTTCTTACACATATATATTCAGTTCTTACACATATATATTCCGTTCTTACACATATATATTCCGTTCTTACACATATTTATTCCGTTCTTACACATATATATTCCGTTCTTAAACATATATATTCAGTTCTTACACATATATATTCACTTCTTACACATATATATTCCGTTCTTACACATATATATTCAGTTCTTACAGATATATATTCAGTTCTTACGCATACATATTCAGTTCTTACTCATATATATTCATTTCTTTATCATATATATTCATTTCTTACACATATATGTTCAGTTCTTATACATATATATTCAGTTCTTACACGTACATATTCCATTCTTACACATACAACTTCCGTTCTTACACATATATATTCCGTTCTTACTCATATATATTCACTTCTAACACATATATATTCACTTCTTACACATATATATTCAGTTCTTACACATATATATTCCGTTCTTACACATATATACACGTATATATTCCGTTCTTACACATATATATTCCGTTCTTACACATACATATTCCGTTCTAACACATATATATTCCGTTCTTACACATATATATTCCGTTCTTACGCATATATATTCCGTTCTTACGCATATATATTCAGTTCTTACACTTATATATTCAGTTCTTACAAATATATATTCAGTTCTTACACATATATATTCAGTTCTTACACATATATATTCAGTTCTTACAAATATATATTCAGTTCTTACACATATATATTCAGTTCTTACACATATATATTCCGTTCTTACACATATATATTCCGTTGTTACACATATATATTCCGTTCTTACATGTATAATTCCGTTCTTACACATATATATTCCGTTCTTACACATATATATTCCGTTCTTACGCATATATATTCAGTTCTTTCGCATATATATTCCGTTCTTACGCATATATATATTCAGTTCTTACACATATATATTCCGTTCTTACACATATATATTCAGTTCTTACACTTATATATTCACTTCTTACACATACATATACAGTTCTTACACATATATATTCAGTTCTTACACATATATACACATATATATATTGTTCTTACACATATATATTCCGTTCTTTCACTTACATATTCCGTTCTTACACATATATATTCCGTTCTTACACATATATATTCCGTTCTTACGCATATATATTCAGTTCTTACGCATATATATTCAGCTCTTACACATATATATTCAGTTCTTACACATATATATTCCGTTCTTACACATATATATTCCGTTCTTACACATATATATTCCGTTCTTTCACGTACATATTCCGTTCTTACACATATATATTCCGTTCTTACACATATATATTCCGTTCTTACGCATATATATTCAGTTCTTACGCATATATATTCAGTTCTTACGCATATATATTCAGCAATTACACATATATATTCAGTTCTTACACATATATATTCAGTTTCTTACACATATATATTCAGTTCTTACAAATATATATTCCGTTCTTACACATATATATTCCATTCTTACACGTATATATTCCGTTCTTACACATATTTTTCCGTTCTTACACATATATATTCAGTTCTTACACATATATATTCCGTTCTTACACATATATATTCCGTTCTTACACATATATATTCTGTTCTTACACATATATATTCAGTTCTTACGCATATATATTCATTTCTTACACATATATGTTCAGTTCCTACGCATATATATTCAGTTTTACGCATATATATTCAGTTCTTACCCATATATATTCAGTTCTTGCACATATATATTCAGTTCTTACAAATATATATTCATTTCTTACACATATATATTCAGTTCTTACACATATATATTCCGTTTTTACACATATATATTCCGTTCTTACACATATATATTCAGTTCTTACACATATATATTCAGTTCTTACACATATATATTCAGTTCTTACATATACATATTCCGTTCTTACACATATATATGCCGTTCTTACACATATATATTCCGTTCTTACACATATATATTCCGTTCTTACACATATATATTCCGTTCTTACGCATATATACACAATATATTCCGTTCTTACACATATATATTATGTTCTTACACATATATATTCCGTTCTTACACATACATATTCAGTTCTTACAGATATATATTCAGTTCTTACGCATATATATTCATTTCTTACGCATATATATTCAGTTCTGACGCATATATATTCATTTCTTACACATATATGTTCAGTTCTTACACATATATATTCCGTTCTTACACATATATATTCACTTCTTACACATATATATTCACTTCTTACACATATATATTCAGTTCTTACACATATATGTTCAGTTCTTACACATATATATTCCGTTCTTACACATATATATTTACTTCTTACACATATATATTCACTTCTTACACATACATATTCAGTTCTTACACATATATATTCCGTTCTTACACATATATATTCCGTTCTTACGCATATATATTCCGTTCTTACGCATATATATTCCGTTCTTACACATATATATTCAGTTCTTACAAATATATTTTCAGTTCTTACACATATATATTCAGTTCTTACACATATATATTCAGTTCTTACAAATATATATTCAGTTCTTACACATATATATTCAGTTCTAACACATATATATTCCGTTCTTACACATATATATTCACTTCTTACACATATATATTCAGTTCTTACAGATATATATTCAGTTCTTACGCATATATATTCAGTTCTTACGCATATATATTCAGTTCTGACGCATATATATTCATTTCTTACGCATATTTGTTCAGTTCTTACGCATATATATTCATTTCTTACACATATATATTCCGTTCATACACATATATATTCCGTTCTTACACATATATATTCCGTTATTACACATATATATTCAGTTCTTACACATATTCATTCACTTCTTACACATATATATTCCGTTCTTACACATCTATATTCCGTTCTTACACATATATATTCCGTTCTTATGCATATATATTCCGTTCTTACGCATATATATTCCGTTCTTACGCATATATATTCAGTTCTTACGCATATATATTCAGTTCTTACGCATATATATTCAGTTCTTACAAATACATATTCAGTTCTTACACATATATATTCAGTTCTTACATATATATAAGAAGATTTCTTACACATATATATTCCGTTCATACACATATATATTCCGTTCTTACACATATATATTCCGTTATTACACATATATATTCAGTTCTTACACATATTCATTCACTTCTTACACATATATATTCCGTTCTTACACATCTATATTCCGTTCTTACACATATATATTCCGTTCTTATGCATATATATTCCGTTCTTACGCATATATATTCCGTTCTTACGCATATATATTCAGTTCTTACGCATATATATTCAGTTCTTACGCATATATATTCAGTTCTTACGCATATATATTCAGTTCTTACAAATACATATTCAGTTCTTACACATATATATTCAGTTCTTACACATATATATTCCGTTCTTACACGTATATATTCCGTTCTTACACATATATATTCCGTTCTTACACATATATATTCCGTTCTTACACATATATATTCCGTTCTTACGCATATATATTCAGTTCTTACGCATACATATTCAGTTCTTACACATATATATTCAGTTTTACGCATATATATTCAGTTCTTACGAATATATATTCAGTTCTTACGCATATATATTCAGATCTTACGCATATATATTCAGTTCATACACATATATATTCAGTTCTTACACATATATATTCAGTTCTTACACATATATATTCAGTTCTTACACATATATATTCCGTTCTTACACGTATATATTCCGTTCTTACACATATATATTCAGTTCTTACACATATATATTCCGTTCTTACACGTATATATTCCGTTCTTACACATATATATTCCGTTCTTACACATATATATTCCTTTCTTACACATATATATTCAGTTCTTACGCATATATATTCAGTTCTTACACATATATATTCCGTTCTTACACATATATATTCCTTTCTTACACATATATATTCAGTTCTTACGCATATTTATTCAGTTCTTACACGTATATATTCCGTTCTTACACATATATATTACGTTCTTACACATAGATATTCCGTTCTTACACATATATATTCAGTTCTTACGCATATATATTCCGTTCTTACACATATATATTCCGTTCTTACGCATATATATTCAGTTCTTACGCATATATATTCATTTCTTACACATATATGTTCAGTTCTTACGCATATATATTTAGTTTTACGCATATATATTCAGTTCTTACGCATATATATTCAGTTCTTACACATATATATTCAGTTCTTACACATATATATTCCTGCTTACACATATATATTCCGTTCTTACACATATATATTCAGTTCTTACAGATATATATTCAGTTCTTACGCATATATATTCAGTTCTTACGCATATATATTCAGGTCTGACGCATATATATTCATTTCTTACACATATATGTTCAGTTCTTACACAATATATTTCCGTTCTTACACGTACATATTCCGTTCTTACGCATATATATTCAGTTATTACGCATATATATTCAGTTCTTACACATATATATTCAGTTTTACGCATATATATTCAGTTCTTACGAATATATATTCAGTTCTTACGCATATATATTCAGTTCTTACGCATATATATTCAGTTCATACACATATATATTCAGTTCTTACACATATATATTCAGTTCTTACACATATATATTCAGTTCTTACACATATATATTCAGTTCTTACACATATATATTCCGTTCTTACACATATATATTCCGTTCTTACACGTATATATTCCGTTCTTACACATATATATTACGTTCTTACACATAGATATTCCGTTCTTACACATATATATTCAGTTCTTACGCATATATATTCCGTTCTTACACATATTTATTACGTTCTTACACATATATATTCCGTTCTTACACATATATATTCAGTTCTTACACATATATATTCACTTCTTACACATATATATTCCGTTCTTACACATATATATTCAGTTCTTACAGATATATATTCAGTTCCTACGCATATATATTCAGTTCTTACGCATATATATTCAGGTCTGACGCATATATATTCATTTCTTACACATATATGTTCAGTTCTTACACATATATATTCCGTTCTTACACGTACATATTCCATTCTTACACATACATATTCCGTTCTTACACATATATATTCAGTTCTTACGCATATATATTCCGTTCTTACACATATATATTCCGTTCTTACGCATATATATTCAGTTCTTACGCATATATATTCATTTCTTACACATATATGTTCAGTTCTTACGCATATATATTCAGTTTTACGCATATATATTAAATTCTTACGCATATATATTCAGTTCTTACACATATATGTTCAGTTCTTACACATATGTATTCCGTTCTTACACATATATATTCCGTTCTTACACATATTTATTCCGTTCTTACACATATATATTCCGTTCTTACACATATATATTCAGTTCTTACACATATATATTCACTTCTTACACATATATATTCCGTTCTTACACATATATATTCAGTTCTTACAGATATATATTCAGTTCTTACGCATATATATTCAGTTCTTACGCATATATATTCATTTCTTACACATATATGTTCAGTTCTTACACATATATATTCCGTTCTTACACGTACATATTCCGTTCTGACACATACATATTCCGTTCTTACACATATATATTCACTTCTTACACATATATATTCACTTCTTACACATATATTCAGTTCTTACACATATATATTCCGTTCTTACACATATATATTCAGTTCTTACACATATATATTCCGTTCTTACTCATATATATTCCGTTCTTACGCATATATAATCCGTTCTTACTCATATATATTCAGTTCTTACACATATATATTCAGTTCTTACACATATATATTCCGTTCTTACACATATATATTCCGTTCTTACACATATATATTCCGTTCTTACACGTATATATTTCGTTCTTAAACATATATATTCCGTTCTTACACATATATATTCCGTTCTTACACATATATATTCATATATTCAGTTCTTACAAATACATATTCAGTTCTTACACATATATATTCAGTTCTTACACATATATATTCCGTTTTACACATATATATTCAGTTCTTACACATATATATTCAGTTCTTACACATATATATTCAGTTCTTACACATACATATTCCGTTCTTACACATATATATGCCGTTCTTACACATATATATTCCGTTCTTACACATATATATTCAGTTCTTACACATATATATTCCGTTCTTACACATATATATTCCGTTCTTACACATATATATTCCGTTCTTACACGTATATATTTCGTTCTTAAACATATATATTCCGTTCTTACACATATATATTCCGTTCTTACACATATATATTCATATATTCAGTTCTTACACATACATATTCAGTTCTTACACATATATATTCAGTTCTTACACATATATATTCCGTTTTACACATATATATTCAGTTCTTACACATATATATTCAGTTCTTACACATATATATTCAGTTCTTACACATACATATTCCGTTCTTACACATATATATGCCGTTCTTACACATATATATTCCGTTCTTACACATATATATTCAGTTCTTACGCATATATTTTCAGTTCTTAAGCATATATATTCAGTTCTTACGCATATATATTCAGTTCTTACACATATATATTCAGTTCTTACACATATATATTCCGTTCTTATGCATATATATTCAGTTCTTACACATACATATTCCGTTCTTACACATATGAATGCCGTTCTTACACATATATATTCCGTTCTTACACATATATATTCCGTTCTTACACATAGATATTCCGTTCTTACACATATATATATTCAGTTCTTACGCATATAGATTCCGTTCTTACACATATATATTCCGTTCTTACGCATATATATTCAGTTCTTACGCATATATATTCATTTCTTACACATATATGTTCAGTTCTTACGCATATATATTCAGTTTTACGCATATATATTCAGTTCTTACGCATATATATTCAGTTCTTACACATATATATTCAGTTCTTACACATATGTATTCCGTTCTTACACATATATTTTCCGTTCTTACACATATTTATTCCGTTCTTACACATATATATTCCGTTCTTACACATATATATTCAGTTCTTAAACATATATATTCACTTCTTACACATATATATTCCGTTCTTACACATATATCATCAGTTCTTACAGATATATATTCAGTTCTTACGCAAATATATTCAGTTCTGACGCATATATATTCATTTCTTACACATATATGTTCAGTTTCTTACACATATATATTCCGTTCTTACACGTACATATTCCGTTCTTACACATACATATTCCGTTCTTACACATATATATTCACTTCTTACACATATATATTCACTTCTTACACAT
>JAWPHD010023124.1:0-23021 GCA_037043455.1 Cyrtodaria siliqua | reverse complement strand
AATTTAGTTTATAACGGTTCCGTTATACATGTGACTCTCTTGTCTCTACATGCTTATGGATATTAGTTTAAATTATCCACCAGCAATATATTAATACAACAATTACAATAGCTGGGACTACTTGTAAACTTCCACAAATGATAAAAGTCATCGTTGAACCTATACAGGCAATCATGGCATGTTTGTTTCACATTTAATCGAAATTCATTTTCATATAGATAAAGATAAAAATCGTAAAACATTATCCAACAAAAGGAAAACATTGTAACTGTGCCATAAATGTGCAAGATATGATCGCAAACCGTGTCTATCTTGCAAGCTTTAATTGTGTCAAACTTGCTAATTAACACACTCGGAAAGGCCAATTAGTCAAACATAGTTTTAAATTATTGAGCGCATCCTATTGCTAGTCATTTGACTATATTTATTCAAAATGACACAACCTTACTCAAGCCTTCGGGTTAGTAATTAGACGCTCAGTAATTAGTACGTACAAGCTACTTCCTGATTCTGCAACTATATATGCACGCTACCATTTCTCTTTCCGTCATATTCACTTGTCTCCAACACTAATCACATCGCGCACATTCGCCTCTTTCTATTTATATATAATATATCTATCTGTAGAAAATCATGTCTTTGAGGTAAGTTTATGTAGCATTGTCAAGTATTGTTTTAAAAATGTAATATGCCGTCATATTTGTATTCCTGTATTGTAATGTGATTTTGGATTGGCGTGCTTCAGTCTAGTGTCCTACTGCCATACATGCAAAATAAACATTAGATGTCTACTTTCATCTTATAATATAGAATTTAGATTTAAAAGAATAGTAAATTAAACGGATACAAGTAATTATTAATAAGATTTAGATTTTTTCTACAAAGCAATTTAATAACACAAATGCCACTTTTTATTTAAGGATCCGCCTGTTTGACGACGTCAGTGAGTCTCCTGTCTATACATCCGAAATGTCTTGGAATGATGCTGAGATAAATGCAATAATCACACCTTGCAGCAAAGGCGACGACTCTGTAGATTCCGGAATCGGCTCTGACTTCTCGGTAAGTTTTTTGTTGATTCAGCCCTTATCAACCACTGCAACTAAAAGAACAGAACTGGTGACGAACATTATTCAGTTTATCACATATCTTGCGGTGTTGTGTGTAATAAAGCAATGATATATTTATCATAATTAAACTCGTTGAACAGCCTCACATCATATATTTGTTCCAACCCGTTTAATAAATTAATATCAATATTAATGTATTTATTAATACAATCATGTAAAATTGTCTATATACACCCATGCGCAGCGAAGCAATTAGCACTTTAAACATGTGTAGATATCACATTCGCGAACCTAGCGCATTCATGCAAGCTTGTTTTAAACCTATTTTTAATTATTTCAGATCAATATTCCGGCCAGGACGTCGCTCCGGCGATGCGGTAAAACCGACGCCAGAAGAAGCTTGTTTTCCGGAAAGCGTCCAGCTGATGACGATATGGTGGAAGAATCTCCCGCTACAAAGAAACTCAGGGATGGAATTGCGACGTTTTCTATTCAGGTAAAATTAATAAACTGCTATATAGATTTTAATTTTGACGTCCTAGATACACAATAAAACAAATCCACCGAAAGGGGGCACCGACATCAAGTATTTGAAAATTACGTGATCTTTGTAGACATATGACGTCACGGCACCACATTAATGCTAGTATTATAGTTTTAATCAGTGTTCGTATACTTTACTGGTATGTTATGCAACATAAACACACGACGTAGCCTTCGTCTTTTACATCACCATCCCCGCAATTATGATATTAATTTAGCTGTATGTATTAATTAAATCTCTCAGGCATATTACATAAACTGTTAATTATATTTGCAGAACTCATCTTCCACTTCAGAAGACAATGTCATCGAGGCAGTTGACCGTTTGACGTCACAGCGTGATCTGGTGGCTGACGGATCACGTGACTATTGTTTACCAACCGTTCCAGGCAAACACAGCGACCTTAAGTCCATTTCTTCAGACACAATGTCGGACTTGTTGACCGGCAAGTACGTTGACCAAGTGGGTGAAGTGACCATCGTGGACTGTAGATACCCGTATGAATTCGAAGGAGGCCACATTAGGGGAGCGATCAACATGTACACGAAGGATTCCGTCCAGTCTCTACTCACGAAATCTGTGACGTCAGACAGGCCACACATGGTCATTTTCCATTGCGAGTTCTCGTCAGAGAGAGGTCCAAAATGTAAGTTTAAACATATTGCTATACTATTAAGGGAACCCAGATGCCGGTGAATATCGGTGTATTTCTTCAAAACACACTTTTCATTGTGCAATGTATTTTCAATCGTGTATTTCCGATGCAAATATTTTAAAATACGATGGCTGTCAACTAAGAAAACCGAACATTGTGAAATGTTAGCATTTAAACAGAAAGAAGCAATACCTGGCAAACAATTAAAAAATACTAGTATACACTATTTATTACATTATACCAGATTGATTCCTTATATTTTTAAACCCGTTTATATGTTATACTATGATATATGTATATATTAAAAATGTGTCCACATGTTTCTGATTATTCTATTTCCTATGTTTCAGGTACCGTTTCTTGAGAAGCCAAGATCGAGAGTTGAACAAGGATAGCTATCCCAGATTGCATTTCCCAGAAATATATCTGCTGGACGGAGGATACAAAGCGTTTTACAATACGCAGATGGTATGCACCAATAATAATAATAATAATAATAATAAAAAAGTATTTATGCGTAGTTTCCGTACAAACTAATAACAATTATTCATCTGATTTTCAAACATATACTGCAACCATTCATTTGAGTGCCACTCAAATATATTTGAAACTTGTATTAAACATGTTAAAATAGACAATTGCGACATGTGTTAATAAACATGCATTCGTTCTTTCTTCAGGATTTGTGTGAACCCATGCGTTACAAGCCCATGCTACACGAAGACCATGCGACTGATTTACGTCACTTTCGAGTCAAGTCAAAGTCGTGGGCGGCTGGTGACAAACAGACGACAAACCTACAACAGCGCAGTCGACTTCGCCGCCAAAGTTTGGACTTTTAAGCGGAATACAGGACTACAAGCGCTACAAATATGCTAAAATAGAATGTGCTAAATACGGATCAAAGTGCTTTAATTGAACATACAGTATTTGATATGAACATTATGATATTATACAATTATTTATTTGTAAATACTCTCTCTCTCTCTCTCTCTCTCTCTCTCTCTCTCTCTCTCTTACTTTATTGTTATTGCCTGTATACATTTGTGTATAAATAAAGAAATATTAAAAACAAAGTTGTATTTCTCATTAATATGAACTACAGTAAATACAATTATACTTATTTGTTATAATACTGGGTATACTCTGGACACAGTCAAGTCTTTAAAATACTACGGACAGTGAAATTATAAACTCACGAAAAGGTTTATATATGCATGGCAATTTAAAAAGAACAGTATTTTATTACATTTCTGTGGGTGAAAGATTGGGATTTCTCAGTGAAAGAATATTCATAATCGCTAAATATTAATAACTAACTCCGAACACAAGAATAACTAACTGCGACATTCAGCTATGACGTCAATAACGTGTTGGTGACGTCGACGTCATCCGCCGATAAAGCTAAATAAAGCAAAACATGCTGGTTAAAATCATACATAATCTGATTAAACATGTAGTAAATAAATTATTTAACTGTTGTGATCTATTATATGGAAATCCTCCACTCGATGATAGGCGCTTGCGCTCGTTCGTGAAAAGAACCACACGTCTACCATCTCGTGAAGGATTTCCCTATATTCGATCCCAGCAGTTAAATAATCTCTATAAACATTTATCTACACTGTTTGAGTACAAAAATACGGTCATAAAACATACTGTATGCATAACATGCTGTATTACAATATGTGTAAATAATCCAGACAATGATAATATGTGTACGGCCTCCTGTCTGCACGCGTGTCTATATTCCCTATATTTGACAAAATAAAACACACAAAGTTCAAAAAAATGAGTCTACAGCACCCGGTATTCCCAGGCGGTCACCCATCCAAGTACTAACCGGGCTCGACGTTGCTTAACTTCGGTGATCGGACGAGAACCGGTGTTTTCAACGTGATATGGCCGTAGACATAGGTATGAGTTTGATTAGCGCTTTTATCTATAATATGTTAATAGTTCAATGCCAAATTTAGTTTATAACGGTTCCGTTATACATGTGACTCTCTTGTCTCTACATGCTTATGGATATTAGTTTAAATTATCCACCAGCAATATATTAATACAACAATTACAATAGCTGGGACTACTTGTAAACTTCCACAAATGATAAAAGTCATCGTTGAACCTATACAGGCAATCATGGCATGTTTGTTTCACATTTAATCGAAATTCATTTTCATATAGATAAAGATAAAAATCGTAAAACATTATCCAACAAAAGGAAAACATTGTAACTGTGCCATAAATGTGCAAGATATGATCGCAAACCGTGTCTATCTTGCAAGCTTTAATTGTGTCAAACTTGCTAATTAACACACTCGGAAAGGCCAATTAGTCAAACATAGTTTTAAATTATTGAGCGCATCCTATTGCTAGTCATTTGACTATATTTATTCAAAATGACACAACCTTACTCAAGCCTTCGGGTTAGTAATTAGACGCTCAGTAATTAGTACGTACAAGCTACTTCCTGATTCTGCAACTATATATGCACGCTACCATTTCTCTTTCCGTCATATTCACTTGTCTCCAACACTAATCACATCGCGCACATTCGCCTCTTTCTATTTATATATAATATATTTATCTGTAGAAAATCATGTCTTTGAGGTAAGTTTATGTAGCATTGTCAAGTATTGTTTTAAAAATGTAATATGCCGTCATATTTGTATTCCTGTATTGTAATGTGATTTTGGATTGGCGTGCTTCAGTCTAGTGTCCTACTGCCATACATGCAAAATAAACATTAGATGTCTACTTTCATCTTATAATATAGAATTTAGATTTAAAAGAATAGTAAATTAAACGGATACAAGTAATTATTAATAAGATTTAGATTTTTTCTACAAAGCAATTTAATAACACAAATGCCACTTTTTATTTAAGGATCCGCCTGTTTGACGACGTCAGTGAGTCTCCTGTCTATACATCCGAAATGTCTTGGAATGATGCTGAGATAAATGCAATAATCACACCTTGCAGCAAAGGCGACGACTCTGTAGATTCCGGAATCGGCTCTGACTTCTCGGTAAGTTTTTTGTTGATTCAGCCCTTATCAACCACTGCAACTAAAAGAACAGAACTGGTGACGAACATTATTCAGTTTATCACATATCTTGCGGTGTTGTGTGTAATAAAGCAATGATATATTTATCATAATTAAACTCGTTGAACAGCCTCACATCATATATTTGTTCCAACCCGTTTAATAAATTAATATCAATATTAATGTATTTATTAATACAATCATGTAAAATTGTCTATATACACCCATGCGCAGCGAAGCAATTAGCACTTTAAACATGTGTAGATATCACATTCGCGAACCTAGCGCATTCATGCAAGCTTGTTTTAAACCTATTTTTAATTATTTCAGATCAATATTCCGGCCAGGACGTCGCTCCGGCGATGCGGTAAAACCGACGCCAGAAGAAGCTTGTTTTCCGGAAAGCGTCCAGCTGATGACGATATGGTGGAAGAATCTCCCGCTACAAAGAAACTCAGGGATGGAATTGCGACGTTTTCTATTCAGGTAAAATTAATAAACTGCTATATAGATTTTAATTTTGACGTCCTAGATACACAATAAAACAAATCCACCGAAAGGGGGCACCGACATCAAGTATTTGAAAATTACGTGATCTTTGTAGACATATGACGTCACGGCACCACATTAATGCTAGTATTATAGTTTTAATCAGTGTTCGTATACTTTACTGGTATGTTATGCAACATAAACACACGACGTAGCCTTCGTCTTTTACATCACCATCCCCGCAATTATGATATTAATTTAGCTGTATGTATTAATTAAATCTCTCAGGCATATTACATAAACTGTTAATTATATTTGCAGAACTCATCTTCCACTCCAGAAGACAATGTCATCGAGGCAGTTGACCGTTTGACGTCACAGCGTGATCTGGTGGCTGACGGATCACGTGACTATTGTTTACCAACCGTTCCAGGCAAACACAGCGACCTTAAGTCCATTTCTTCAGACACAATGTCGGACTTGTTGACCGGCAAGTACGTTGACCAAGTGGGTGAAGTGACCATCGTGGACTGTAGATACCCGTATGAATTCGAAGGAGGCCACATTAGGGGAGCGATCAACATGTACACGAAGGATTCCGTCCAGTCTCTACTCACGAAATCTGTGACGTCAGACAGGCCACACATGGTCATTTTCCATTGCGAGTTCTCGTCAGAGAGAGGTCCAAAAATGTAAGTTTAAACATATTGCTATACTATTAAGGGAACCCAGATGCCGGTGAATATCGGTGTATTTCTTCAAAACACACTTTTCATTGTGCAATGTATTTTCAATCGTGTATTTCCGATGCAAATATTTTAAAATACGATGGCTGTCAACTAAGAAAACCGAACATTGTGAAATGTTAGCATTTAAACAGAAAGAAGCAATACCTGGCAAACAATTAAAAAATACTAGTATACACTATTTATTACAATATACCAGATTGATTCCTTATATTTTTAAACCCGTTTATATGTTATACTATGATATATGTATATATTAAAAATGTGTCCACATGTTTCTGATTATTCTATTTCCTATGTTTCAGGTACCGTTTCTTGAGAAGCCAAGATCGAGAGTTGAACAAGGATAGCTATCCCAGATTGCATTTCACAAATATATCTGCTGGACGGAGGATACAAAGCGTTTTACAATACGCAGATGGTATGCACCAATAATAATAATAATAATAATAATAAAAAAGTATTTATGCGTAGTTTCCGTACAAACTAATAACAATTATTCATCTGATTTTCAAACATATACTGCAACCATTCATTTGAGTGCCACTCAAATATATTTGAAACTTAAGGTAAGTTTATGTAGCATTGTCAAGTATTGTTTTAAAAATGTAATATGCCGTCATATTTGTATTCCTGTATTGTAATGTGATTTTGGATTGGCGTGCTTCAGTCTAGTGTCCTACTGCCATACATGCAAAATAAACATTAGATGTCTACTTTCATCTTATAATATAGAATTTAGATTTAAAAGAATAGTAAATTAAACGGATACAAGTAATTATTAATAAGATTTAGATTTTTTCTACAAAGCAATTTAATAACACAAATGCCACTTTTTATTTAAGGATCCGCCTGTTTGACGACGTCAGTGAGTCTCCTGTCTATACATCCGAAATGTCTTGGAATGATGCTGAGATAAATGCAATAATCACACCTTGCAGCAAAGGCGACGACTCTGTAGATTCCGGAATCGGCTCTGACTTCTCGGTAAGTTTTTTGTTGATTCAGCCCTTATCAACCACTGCAACTAAAAGAACAGAACTGGTGACGAACATTATTCAGTTTATCACATATCTTGCGGTGTTGTGTGTAATAAAGCAATGATATATTTATCATAATTAAACTCGTTGAACAGCCTCACATCATATATTTGTTCCAACCCGTTTAATAAATTAATATCAATATTAATGTATTTATTAATACAATCATGTAAAATTGTCTATATACACCCATGCGCAGCGAAGCAATTAGCACTTTAAACATGTGTAGATATCACATTCGCGAACCTAGCGCATTCATGCAAGCTTGTTTTAAACCTATTTTTAATTATTTCAGATCAATATTCCGGCCAGGACGTCGCTCCGGCGATGCGGTAAAACCGACGCCAGAAGAAGCTTGTTTTCCGGAAAGCGTCCAGCTGATGACGATATGGTGGAAGAATCTCCCGCTACAAAGAAACTCAGGGATGGAATTGCGACGTTTTCTATTCAGGTAAAATTAATAAACTGCTATATAGATTTTAATTTTGACGTCCTAGATACACAATAAAACAAATCCACCGAAAGGGGGCACCGACATCAAGTATTTGAAAATTACGTGATCTTTGTAGACATATGACGTCACGGCACCACATTAATGCTAGTATTATAGTTTTAATCAGTGTTCGTATACTTTACTGGTATGTTATGCAACATAAACACACGACGTAGCCTTCGTCTTTTACATCACCATCCCCGCAATTATGATATTAATTTAGCTGTATGTATTAATTAAATCTCTCAGGCATATTACATAAACTGTTAATTATATTTGCAGAACTCATCTTCCACTCCAGAAGACAATGTCATCGAGTCAGTTGACCGTTTGACGTCACAGCGTGATCTGGTGGCTGACGGATCACGTGACTATTGTTTACCAACAGTTCCAGGCAAACACAGCGACCTTAAGTCCATTTCTTCAGACACAATGTCGGACTTGTTGACCGGCAAGTACGTTGACCAAGTGGGTGAAGTGACCATCGTGGACTGTAGATACCCGTATGAATTCGAAGGAGGCCACATTAGGGGAGCGATCAACATGTACACGAAGGATTCCGTCCAGTCTCTACTCACGAAATCTGTGACGTCAGACAGGCCACACATGGTCATTTTCCATTGCGAGTTCTCGTCAGAGAGAGGTCCAAAAATGTAAGTTTAAACATATTGCTATACTATTAAGGGAACCCAGATGCCGGTGAATATCGGTGTATTTCTTCAAAACACACTTTTCATTGTGCAATGTATTTTCAATCGTGTATTTCCGATGCAAATATTTTAAAATACGATGGCTGTCAACTAAGAAAACCGAACATTGTGAAATGTTAGCATTTAAACAGAAAGAAGCAATACCTGGCAAACAATTAAAAAATACTAGTATACACTATTTATTACAATATACCAGATTGATTCCTTATATTTTTAAACCCGTTTATATGTTATACTATGATATATGTATATATTAAAAATGTGTCCACATGTTTCTGATTATTCTATTTCCTATGTTTCAGGTACCGTTTCATGAGAAGCCAAGATCGAGAGTTGAACAAGGATAGCTATCCCAGATTGCATTTCCTAGAAATATATCTGCTGGACGGAGGATACAAAGCGTTTTACAATACGCAGATGGTATGCACCAATAATAATAATAATAATAATAATAAAAAAGTATTTATGCGTAGTTTCCGTACAAACTAATAACAATTATTCATCTGATTTTCAAACATATACTGCAACCATTCATTTGAGTGCCACACAAATATATTTGAAACTTGTATTAAACATGTTAAAATAGACAATTGCGACATGTGTTAATAAACATGCATTCGTTCTTTCTTCAGGATTTGTGTGAACCCATGCATTACAAGCCCATGCTACACGAAGACCATGCGACTGATTTACGTCACTTTCGAGTCAAGTCAAAGTCGTGGGCGGCTGGTGACAAACAGACGACAAACCTACAACAGTGCAGTCGACTTCGCCGCCAAAGTTTGGACTTTTAAGCGGAATACAGGACTACAAGCGCTACAAATATGCTAAAATAGAATGTGCTAAATACGGATGAAAGTGCTTTAATTGAACATACAGTATTTGATATGAACATTATGATATTATACAATTATTTATTTGTAAATACTCTCTCTCTCTCTCTCTCTCTCTCTCTCTCTCTCTTACTTTATTGTTATTGCCTGTATACATTTGTGTATAAATAAAGAAATATTAAAAACAAAGTTGTATTTCTCATTAATATGAACTACAGTAAATACAATTACACTTATTTGTTATAATACTGGGTATACTCTGGACACAGTCAAGTCTTTAAAATACTACGGACAGTGAAATTATAAACTCACGAAAAGGTTTATATATGCATGGCAATTTAAAAAGAACAGTATTTTATTACATTTCTGTGGGTGAAAGATTGGGATTTCTCAGTGAAAGAATATTCATAATCGCTAAATATTAATAACTAACTCCGAACACAAGAATAACTAACTGCGACATTCAGCTATGACGTCAATAACGTGTTGGTGACGTCGACGTCATCCGCCGATAAAGCTAAATAAAGCAAAACATGCTGGTTAAAATCATACATAATCTGATTAAACATGTAGTAAATAAATTATTTAACTGTTGTGATCTATTATATGGAAATCCTCCACTCGATGATAGGCGCTTGCGCTCGTTCGTGAAAAGAACCACACGTCTACCATCTCGTGAAGGATTTCCCTATATTCGATCCCAGCAGTTAAATAATCTCTATAATCATTTATCTACACTGTTTGAGTACAAAAATACGGTCATAAAACATACTGTATGCATAACATGCTGTATTACAATATGTGTAAATAATCCAGACAATGATAATATGTGTACGGCCTCCTGTCTGCACGCGTGTCTATATTCCCTATATTTGACAAAATAAAACACACAAAGTTCAAAAAAATGAGTCTACAGCACCCGGTATTCCCACGCGGTCACCCATCCAAGTACTAACCGGGCTCGACGTTGCTTAACTTCGGTGATCGGACGAGAACCGGTGTTTTCAACGTGATATGGCCGTAGACATAGGTATGAGTTTGATTAGCGCTTTTATCTATAATATGTTAATAGTTCAATGCCAAATTTAGTTTATAACGGTTCCGTTATACATGTGACTCTCTTGTCTCTACATGCTTATGGATATTAGTTTAAATTATCCACCAGCAATATATTAATACAACAATTACAATAGCTGGGACTACTTGTAAACTTCCACAAATGATAAAAGTCATCGTTGAACCTATACAGGCAATCATGGCATGTTTGTTTCACATTTAATCGAAATTCATTTTCATATAGATAAAGATAAAAATCGTAAAACATTATCCAACAAAAGGAAAACATTGTAACTGTGCCATAAATGTGCAAGATATGATCGCAAACCGTGTCTATCTTGCAAGCTTTAATTGTGTCAAACTTGCTAATTAACACACTCGGAAAGGCCAATTAGTCAAACATAGTTTTAAATTATTGAGCGCATCCTATTGCTAGTCATTTGACTATATTTATTCAAAATGACACAACCTTACTCAAGCCTTCGGGTTAGTAATTAGACGCTCAGTAATTAGTACGTACAAGCTACTTCCTGATTCTGCAACTATATATGCACGCTACCATTTCTCTTTCCGTCATATTCACTTGTCTCCAACACTAATCACATCGCGCACATTCGCCTCTTTCTATTTATATATAATATATCTATCTGTAGAAAATCATGTCTTTGAGGTAAGTTTATGTAGCATTGTCAAGTATTGTTTTAAAAATGTAATATGCCGTCATATTTGTATTCCTGTATTGTAATGTGATTTTGGATTGGCGTGCTTCAGTCTAGTGTCCTACTGCCATACATGCAAAATAAACATTAGATGTCTACTTTCATCTTATAATATAGAATTTAGATTTAAAAGAATAGTAAATTAAACGGATACAAGTAATTATTAATAAGATTTAGATTTTTTCTACAAAGCAATTTAATAACACAAATGCCACTTTTTATTTAAGGATCCGCCTGTTTGACGACGTCAGTGAGTCTCCTGTCTATACATCCGAAATGTCTTGGAATGATGCTGAGATAAATGCAATAATCACACCTTGCAGCAAAGGCGACGACTCTGTAGATTCCGGAATCGGCTCTGACTTCTCGGTAAGTTTTTTGTTGATTCAGCCCTTATCAACCACTGCAACTAAAAGAACAGAACTGGTGACGAACATTATTCAGTTTATCACATATCTTGCGGTGTTGTGTGTAATAAAGCAATGATATATTTATCATAATTAAACTCGTTGAACAGCCTCATATCATATATTTGTTCCAACCCGTTTAATAAATTAATATCAATATTAATGTATTTATTAATACAATCATGTAAAATTGTCTATATACACCCATGCGCAGCGAAGCAATTAGCACTTTAAACATGTGTAGATATCACATTCGCGAACCTAGCGCATTCATGCAAGCTTGTTTTAAACCTATTTTTAATTATTTCAGATCAATATTCCGGCCAGGACGTCGCTCCGGCGATGCGGTAAAACCGACGCCAGAAGAAGCTTGTTTTCCGGAAAGCGTCCAGCTGATGACGATATGGTGGAAGAATCTCCCGCTACAAAGAAACTCAGGGATGGAATTGCGACGTTTTCTATTCAGGTAAAATTAATAAACTGCTATATAGATTTTAATTTTGACGTCCTAGATACACAATAAAACAAATCCACCGAAAGGGGGCACCGACATCAAGTATTTGAAAATTACGTGATCTTTGTAGACATATGACGTCACGGCACCACATTAATGCTAGTATTATAGTTTTAATCAGTGTTCGTATACTTTACTGGTATGTTATGCAACATAAACACACGACGTAGCCTTCGTCTTTTACATCACCATCCCCGCAATTATGATATTAATTTAGCTGTATGTATTAATTAAAATCTCTCAGGCATATTACATAAACTGTTAATTATATTTGCAGAACTCATCTTCCACTCCAGAAGACAATGTCATCGAGGCAGTTGACCGTTTGACGTCACAGCGTGATCTGGTGGCTGACGGATCACGTGACTATTGTTTACCAACAGTTCCAGGCAAACACAGCGACCTTAAGTCCATTTCTTCAGACACAATGTCGGACTTGTTGACCGGCAAGTACGTTGACCAAGTGGGTGAAGTGACCATCGTGGACTGTAGATACCCGTATGAATTCGAAGGAGGCCACATTAGGGGAGCGATCAACATGTACACGAAGGATTCCGTCCAGTCTCTACTCACGAAATCTGTGACGTCAGACAGGCCACACATGGTCATTTTCCATTGCGAGTTCTCGTCAGAGAGAGGTCCAAAAATGTAAGTTTAAACATATTGCTATACTATTAAGGGAACCCAGATGCCGGTGAATATCGGTGTATTTCTTCAAAACACACTTTTCATTGTGCAATGTATTTTCAATCGTGTATTTCCGATGCAAATATTTTAAAATACGATGGCTGTCAACTAAGAAAACCGAACATTGTGAAATGTTAGCATTTAAACAGAAAGAAGCAATACCTGGCAAACAATTAAAAAATACTAGTATACACTATTTATTACAATATACCAGATTGATTCCGTATATTTTTAAACCCGTTTATATGTTATACTATGATATATGTATATATTAAAAATGTGTCCACATGTTTCTGATTATTCTATTTCCTATGTTTCAGGTACCGTTTCTTGAGAAGCCAAGATCGAGAGTTGAACAAGGATAGCTATCCCAGATTGCATTTCCCAGAAATATATCTGCTGGACGGAGGATACAAAGCGTTTTACAATACGCAGATGGTATGCACCAATAATAATAATAATAATAATAATAAAAAAGTATTTATGCGTAGTTTCCGTACAAACTAATAACAATTATTCATCTGATTTTCAAACATATACTGCAACCATTCATTTGAGTGCCACACAAATATATTTGAAACTTGTATTAAACATGTTAAAATAGACAATTGCGACATGTGTTAATAAACATGCATTCGTTCTTTCTTCAGGATTTGTGTGAACCCATGCATTACAAGCCCATGCTACACGAAGACCATGCGACTGATTTACGTCACTTTCGAGTCAAGTCAAAGTCGTGGGCGGCTGGTGACAAACAGACGACAAACCTACAACAGCGCAGTCGACTTCGCCGCCAAAGTTTGGACTTTTAAGCGGAATACAGGACTACAAGCGCTACAAATATGCTAAAATAGAATGTGCTAAATACGGATCAAAGTGCTTTAATTGAACATACAGTATTTGATATGAACATTATGATATTATACAATTATTTATTTGTAAATACTCTCTCTCTCTCTCTCTCTCTCTCTCTGTCTCTCTCTCTCTCTCTCTTACTTTATTGTTATTGCCTGTATACATTTGTGTATAAATAAAGAAATATTAAAAACAAAGTTGTATTTCTCATTAATATGAACTACATAAATACAATTACACTTATTTGTTATAATACTGGGTATACTCTGGACACAGTCAAGTCTTTAAAATACTACGGACAGTGAAATTATAAACTCACGAAAAGGTTTATATATGCATGGCAATTTAAAAAGAACAGTATTTTATTACATTTCTGTGGGTGAAAGATTGGGATTTCTCAGTGAAAGAATATTCATAATCGCTAAATATTAATAACTAACTCCGAACACAAGAATAACTAACTGCGACATTCAGTTATGACGTCAATAACGTGTTGGTGACGTCGACGTCATCCGCCGATAAAGCTAAATAAAGCAAAACATGCTGGTTAAAATCATACATAATCTGATTAAACATGTAGTAAATAAATTATTTAACTGTTGTGATCTATTATATGGAAATCCTCCACTCGATGATAGGCGCTTGCGCTCGTTCGTGAAAAGAACCACACGTCTACCATCTCGTGAAGGATTTCCCTATATTCGATCCCAGCAGTTAAATAATCTCTATAAACATTTATCTACACTGTTTGAGTACAAAAATACGGTCATAAAACATACTGTATGCATAACATGCTGTATTACAATATGTGTAAATAATCCAGACAATGATAATATGTGTACGGCCTCCTGTCTGCACGCGTGTCTATATTCCCTATATTTGACAAAATAAAACACACAAAGTTCAAAAAAATGAGTCTACAGCACCCGGTATTCCCACGCGGTCACCCATCCAAGTACTAACCGGGCTCGACGTTGCTTAACTTCGGTGATCGGACGAGAACCGGTGTTTTCAACGTGATATGGCCGTAGACATAGGTATGAGTTTGATTAGCGCTTTTATCTATAATATGTTAATAGTTCAATGCCAAATTTAGTTTATAACGGTTCCGTTATACATGTGACTCTCTTGTCTCTACATGCTTATGGATATTAGTTTAAATTATCCACCAGCAATATATTAATACAACAATTACAATAGCTGGGTCTACTTGTAAACTTCCACAAATGATAAAAGTCATCGTTGAACCTATACAGGCAATCATGGCATGTTTGTTTCACATTTAATCGAAATTCATTTTCATATAGATAAAGATAAAAATCGTAAAACATTATCCAACAAAAGGAAAACATTGTAACTGTGCCATAAATGTGCAAGATATGATCGCAAACCGTGTCTATCTTGCAAGATTTAATTGTGTCAAACTTGCTAATTAACACACTCGGAAAGGCCAATTAGTCAAACATAGTTTTAAATTATTGAGCGCATCCTATTGCTAGTCATTTGACTATATTTATTCAAAATGACACAACCTTACTCAAGCCTTCGGGTTAGTAATTAGACGCTCAGTAATTAGTACGTACAAGCTACTTCCTGATTCTGCAACTATATATGCACGCTACCATTTCTCTTTCCGTCATATTCACTTGTCTCCAACACTAATCACATCGCGCACATTCGCCTCTTTCTATTTATATATAATATATCTATCTGTAGAAAATCATGTCTTTGAGGTAAGTTTATGTAGCATTGTCAAGTATTGTTTTAAAAATGTAATATGCCGTCATATTTGTATTCCTGTATTGTAATGTGATTTTGGATTGGCGTGCTTCAGTCTAGTGTCCTACTGCCATACATGCAAAATAAACATTAGATGTCTACTTTCATCTTATAATATAGAATTTAGATTTAAAAGAATAGTAAATTAAACGGATACAAGTAATTATTAATAAGATTTAGATTTTTTCTACAAAGCAATTTAATAACACAAATGCCACTTTTTATTTAAGGATCCGCCTGTTTGACGACGTCAGTGAGTCTCCTGTCTATACATCCGAAATGTCTTGGAATGATGCTGAGATAAATGCAATAATCACACCTTGCAGCAAAGGCGACGACTCTGTAGATTCCGGAATCGGCTCTGACTTCTCGGTAAGTTTTTTGTTGATTCAGCCCTTATCAACCACTGCAACTAAAAGAACAGAACTGGTGACGAACATTATTCAGTTTATCACATATTTTGCGGTGTTGTGTGTAATAAAGCAATGATATATTTATCATAATTAAACTCGTTGAACAGCCTCACATCATATATTTGTTCCAACCCGTTTAATAAATTAATATCAATATTAATGTATTTATTAATACAATCATGTAAAATTGTCTATATACACCCATGCGCAGCGAAGCAATTAGCACTTTAAACATGTGTAGATATCACATTCGCGAACCTAGCGCATTCATGCAAGCTTGTTTTAAACCTATTTTTAATTATTTCAGATCAATATTCCGGCCAGGACGTCGCTCCGGCGATGCGGTAAAACCGACGCCAGAAGAAGCTTGTTTTCCGGAAAGCGTCCAGCTGATGACGATATGGTGGAAGAATCTCCCGCTACAAAGAAACTCAGGGATGGAATTGCGACGTTTTCTATTCAGGTAAAATTAATAAACTGCTATATAGATTTTAATTTTGACGTCCTAGATACACAATAAAACAAATCCACCGAAAGGGGGCACCGACATCAAGTATTTGAAAATTACGTGATCTTTGTAGACATATGACGTCACGGCACCACATTAATGCTAGTATTATAGTTTTAATCAGTGTTCGTATACTTTACTGGTATGTTATGCAACATAAACACACGACGTAGCCTTCGTCTTTTACATCACCATCCCCGCAATTATGATATTAATTTAGCTGTATGTATTAATTAAAATCTCTCAGGCATATTACATCAACTGTTAATTATATTTGCAGAACTCATCTTCCACTCCAGAAGACAATGTCATCGAGGCAGTTGACCGCTTGACGTCACAGCGTGATCTGGTGGCTGACGGATCACGTGACTATTGTTTACCAACAGTTCCAGGCAAACACAGCGACCTTAAGTCCATTTCTTCAGACACAATGTCGGACTTGTTGACCGGCAAGTACGTTGACCAAGTGGGTGAAGTGACCATCGTGGACTGTAGATACCCGTATGAATTCGAAGGAGGCCACATTAGGGGAGCGATCAACATGTACACGAAGGATTCCGTCCAGTCTCTACTCACGAAATCTGTGACGTCAGACAGGCCACACATGGTCATTTTCCATTGCGAGTTCTCGTCAGAGAGAGGTCCAAAAATGTAAGTTTAAACATATTGCTATACTATTAAGGGAACCCAGATGCCGGTGAATATCGGTGTATTTCTTCAAAACACACTTTTCATTGTGCAATGTATTTTCAATCGTGTATTTCCGATGCAAATATTTTAAAATACGATGGCTGTCAACTAAGAAAACCGAACATTGTGAAATGTTAGCATTTAAACAGAAAGAAGCAATACCTGGCAAACAATTAAAAAATACTAGTATACACTATTTATTACAATATACCAGATTGATTCCGTATATTTTTAAACCCGTTTATTTGTTATACTATGATATATGTATATATTAAAAATGTGTCCACATGTTTCTGATTATTCTATTTCCTATGTTTCAGGTACCGTTTCTTGAGAAGCCAAGATCGAGAGTTGAACAAGGATAGCTATCCCAGATTGCATTTCCCAGAAATATATCTGCTGGACGGAGGATACAAAGCGTTTTACAATACGCAGATGGTATGCACCAATAATAATAATAATAATAATAATAAAAAAGTATTTATGCGTAGTTTCCGTACAAACTAATAACAATTATTCATCTGATTTTCAAACATATACTGCAACCATTCATTTGAGTGCCACACAAATATATTTGAAACTTGTATTAAACATGTTAAAATAGACAATTGCGACATGTGTTAATAAACATGCATTCGTTCTTTCTTCAGGATTTGTGTGAACCCATGCATTACAAGCCCATGCTACACGAAGACCATGCGACTGATTTACGTCACTTTCGAGTCAAGTCAAAGTCGTGGGCGGCTGGTGACAAACAGACGACAAACCTACAACAGCGCAGTCGACTTCGCCGCCAAAGTTTGGACTTTTAAGCGGAATACAGGACTACAAGCGCTACAAATATGCTAAAATAGAATGTGCTAAATACGGATGAAAGTGCTTTAATTGAACATACAGTATTTGATATGAACATTATGATATTATACAATTATTTATTTGTAAATACTCTCTCTCTCTCTCTCTCTCTCTCTCTCTCTCTCTCTCTCTCTTACTTTATTGTTATTGCCTGTATACATTTGTGTATAAATAAAGAAATATTAAAAACAAAGTTGTATTTCTCATTAATATGAACTACAGTAAATACAATTACACTTATTTGTTATAATACTGGGTATACTCTGGACACAGTCAAGTCTTTAAAATACTACGGACAGTGAAATTATAAACTCACGAAAAGGTTTATATATGCATGGCAATTTAAAAAGAACAGTATTTTATTACATTTCTGTGGGTGAAAGATTGGGATTTCGCAGTGAAAGAATATTCATAATCGCTAAATATTAATAACTAACTCCGAACACAAGAATAACTAACTGCGACATTCAGCTATGACGTCAATAACGTGTTGGTGACGTCGACGTCATCCGCCGATAAAGCTAAATAAAGCAAAACATGCTGGTTAAAATCATACATAATCTGATTAAACATGTAGTAAATAAATTATTTAACTGTTGTGATCTATTATATGGAAATCCTCCACTCGATGATAGGCGCTTGCGCTCGTTCGTGAAAAGAACCACACGTCTACCATCTCGTGAAGGATTTCCCTATATTCGATCCCAGCAGTTAAATAATCTCTATAATCATTTATCTACACTGTTTGAGTACAAAAATACGGTCATAAAACATACTGTATGCATAACATGCTGTATTACAATATGTGTAAATAATCCAGACAATGATAATATGTGTACGGCCTCCTGTCTGCACGCGTGTCTATATTCCCTATATTTGACAAAATAAAACACACAAAGTTCAAAAAAATGAGTCTACAGCACCCGGTATTCCCACGCGGTCACCCATCCAAGTACTAACCGGGCTCGACGTTGCTTAACTTCGGTGATCGGACGAGAACCGGTGTTTTCAACGTGATATGGCCGTAGACATAGGTATGAGTTTGATTAGCGCTTTTATCTATAATATGTTAATAGTTCAATGCCAAATTTAGTTTATAACGGTTCCGTTATACATGTGACTCTCTTGTCTCTACATGCTTATGGATATTAGTTTAAATTATCCACCAGCAATATATTAATACAACAATTACAATAGCTGGGACTACTTGTAAACTTCCACAAATGATAAAAGTCATCGTTGAACCTATACAGGCAATCGTGGCATGTTTGTTTCACATTTAATCGAAATTCATTTTCATATAGATAAAGATAAAAATCGTAAAACATTATCCAACAAAAGGAAAACATTGTAACTGTGCCATAAATGTGCAAGATATGATCGCAAACCGTGTCTATCTTGCAAGCTTTAATTGTGTCAAACTTGCTAATTAACACACTCGGAAAGGCCAATTAGTCAAACATAGTTTTAAATTATTGAGCGCATCCTATTGCTAGTCATTTGACTATATTTATTCAAAATGACACAACCTTACTCAAGCCTTCGGGTTAGTAATTAGACGCTCAGTAATTAGTACGTACAAGCTACTTCCTGATTCTGCAACTATATATGCACGCTACCATTTCTCTTTCCGTCATATTCACTTGTCTCCAACACTAATCACATCGCGCACATTCGCCTCTTTCTATTTATATATAATATATCTATCTGTAGAAAATCATGTCTTTGAGGTAAGTTTATGTAGCATTGTCAAGTATTGTTTTAAAAATGTAATATGCCGTCATATTTGTATTCCTGTATTGTAATGTGATTTTGGATTGGCGTGCTTCAGTCTAGTGTCCTACTGCCATACATGCAAAATAAACATTAGATGTCTACTTTCATCTTATAATATAGAATTTAGATTTAAAAGAATAGTAAATTAAACGGATACAAGTAATTATTAATAAGATTTAGATTTTTTCTACAAAGCAATTTAATAACACAAATGCCACTTTTTATTTAAGGATCCGCCTGTTTGACGACGTCAGTGAGTCTCCTGTCTATACATCCGAAATGTCTTGGAATGATGCTGAGATAAATGCAATAATCACACCTTGCAGCAAAGGCGACGACTCTGTAGATTCCGGAATCGGCTCTGACTTCTCGGTAAGTTTTTTGTTGATTCAGCCCTTATCAACCACTGCAACTAAAAGAACAGAACTGGTGACGAACATTATTCAGTTTATCACATATCTTGCGGTGTTGTGTGTAATAAAGCAATGATATATTTATCATAATTAAACTCGTTGAACAGCCTCACATCATATATTTGTTCCAACCCGTTTAATAAATTAATATCAATATTAATGTATTTATTAATACAATCATGTAAAATTGTCTATATACACCCATGCGCAGCGAAGCAATTAGCACTTTAAACATGTGTAGATATCACATTCGCGAACCTAGCGCATTCATGCAAGCTTGTTTTAAACCTATTTTTAATTATTTCAGATCAATATTCCGGCCAGGACGTCGCTCCGGCGATGCGGTAAAACCGACGCCAGAAGAAGCTTGTTTTCCGGAAAGCGTCCAGCTGATGACGATATGGTGAAGAATCTCCCGCTACAAAGAAACTCAGGGATGGAATTGCGACGTTTTCTATTCAGGTAAAATTAATAAACTGCTATATAGATTTTAATTTTGACGTCCTAGATACACAATAAAACAAATCCACCGAAAGGGGGCACCGACATCAAGTATTTGAAAATTACGTGATCTTTGTAGACATATGACGTCACGGCACCACATTAATGCTAGTATTATAGTTTTAATCAGTGTTCGTATACTTTACTGGTATGTTATGCAACATAAACACACGACGTAGCCTTCGTCTTTTACATCACCATCCCCGCAATTATGATATTAATTTAGCTGTATGTATTAATTAAATCTCTCAGGCATATTACATAAACTGTTAATTATATTTGCAGAACTCATCTTCCACTCCAGAAGACAATGTCATCGAGGCAGTTGACCGTTTGACGTCACAGCGTGATCTGGTGGCTGACGGATCACGTGACTATTGTTTACCAACAGTTCCAGGCAAACACAGCGACCTTAAGTCCATTTCTTCAGACACAATGTCGGACTTGTTGACCGGCAAGTACGTTGACCAAGTGGGTGAAGTGACCATCGTGGACTGTAGATACCCGTATGAATTCGAAGGAGGCCACATTAGGGGAGCGATCAACATGTACACGAAGGATTCCTCTCTACTCACGAAATCTGTGACGTCAGACAGGCCACACATGGTCATTTTCCATTGCGAGTTCTCGTCAGAGAGAGGTCCAAAAATGTAAGTTTAAACATATTGCTATACTATTAAGGGAACCCAGATGCCGGTGAATATCGGTGTATTTCTTCAAAACACACTTTTCATTGTGCAATGTATTTTCAATCGTGTATTTCCGATGCAAATATTTTAAAATACGATGGCTGTCAACTAAGAAAACCGAACATTGTGAAATGTTAGCATTTAAACAGAAAGAAGCAATACCGGCAATAACAATGTTATTTGAGATGGGTATCATGAGTTGATTCTAATGTGTACCCGGTTTCTGAGTGATCGTATTCCTAGGGTTTCTTGGGTCTACGGTCGTGGAGATAGGATTGTGGTATTTGGGGCCTCTGGGTGAGGTGTAGGCGTGGACGTGGGGGATGGTCCGGTGGAGGGTGTGTAAGCTGTCGTGACGCGGGGAGAGCGAGCGAGGGGGGGGGGGGAGTCGCGGTGGTGGTGAGATTGTTTAGGGTAAGGTTACTGTGGTGTGTGGTAGTTGATGATTCTTGGGGTATATGGGGTTGTGTGTATGTGTGATGTGGTGTGTTGGTTTGTGTAGGTTGTGGTGTGGTAGGTGTGGTATGTTGTTTTGTGTTTGGTGTTGGGTGGTGTAGTGTGGTGTTGTTAGTGGTGTGTCTGTGTTTTGGTGTTGTGGTAGGGGGTGTTTTTGGTTTGTTGGTGTTTGTTTGGTTGGGTGTTGGTGTTTGTGGTTTGTGTGGTTTGTCTTGGTGGTTGGTTGGTAGTTGTGTTGGTGAGTGTGTTTGTTGTGTGTTGTGTGTAGGGTGTGGTGTTGGTGTTGTTGGTGGTTATTTTGTTGTGTGTGTGGTTATGTGTAGGTGTGTGTATGTATGTGTTGGAAGTTGGTGGTGTGGTTTAGGTATGTTAGGTTGCTGGTGTGTATGTGTTTGTGTTGTAGGTGGTGTTAGTTGTTAGTTAGTGGTTGTATGTGTATGTGGGTGTTGTGTGTAGGTAGGTGGTGTTAGTGTTTGTTTTGTGGTGGTGTATTGTTTGGTGTGTTGGTTGTGGTTTGTGTGGTTGGTTTTGTGTGTAGTTAGTTTGTGTTTTTGGTGTTGTGTTGGTTGTGGGGTTGTTAGTAGTTTGTGGGTGTGTTGGTTTTGGTTGTTGTTTGGTGGTGTTGTGAGTTGTTTGTTTGTGGGTTGGTTGTAGTGCTTGTTGTTGGTCGGTGTTGGTGTGTGTTAGTGTGGTGTTGGTTGTAGTTGTAGGGTGTTGGGTGGGTTGTGGTGTGGTTATGTGTTTGTTGGTGTGTGTTAGTGTGGTGAGTCTTGTTGTTTGTTTGGGTGTTGTGGGTTGGTGGTGGTATGGTTGGTTTTAGTGTAGTTATTGGGTGGGTGTTGTGGGTGGGGTTGGTTCGTATATGTTTGTGATTGTGGTGTGGTGTGCTTGTTAGTAGGGTGTTGGTTTGGTGGGTTTGCTATGTGTCTGTTGTCGTATGGGTTGTAAGTTTTGATGTAGTTTGTGTGGGGTTGGTTTGTAGCCTTGTTAGATGTGCTTATTTATTTTTTGAGGTTATGTTGTGTATTGGTGTTGTCTTCTGTTTGTCGTTTGATTATTTGGTGTTGGTTTGGT
>JAWPHD010023123.1:0-23025 GCA_037043455.1 Cyrtodaria siliqua | reverse complement strand
GACACCTCAGATCGCAGAAAGAGCAACGTTATCTCTATTTTTTCTATTTACCCGTAAACGAATTACGTCCCTTGGACAGAAAATGTCAACGAGTATCATTTTGCGTGCCATAGAGTGCCAGTGGCATTTTCTGACGTGGTCATCTCTGTTGAAAGTACGTATACAAATGAAAAACTTACGGTGAAACTCATTGTTGCCGTGTCATGGCTTGTACATGCAACTTCTGGGCTCACTTGGTAAGAGATTACCGTTGTGTCTTGATACAGGTTTGCTGCAAATAATCATAACAAGTATCATAGTAACAACCATTACAACACGCCAGATAATAATGTCATATTCTATACGTAATACCTTTATAAATAATAACCATTTTGGACACTCAGATCGCAGAAAGAGCAACGTTATCTCTATTTTTTCTATTTACCCGTTAACGAATTACGTCCCTTGGACATACAATGTCAACGAGTATCATTTTGCGTGCCATAGAGTGCCAGTGGCATTTCTGACGTGGTCATCTCTGTGAAAGTACGTATACAAATGAAAACTTACGGTGAAGATTACTCATTGTTGGCCGTGTCATGGCTTGTACATGCAACTTCTGTGCTCACTGGTAAGAGATTAACGTTGTGTCGTTGATACAGGTTTGCTGCAATAATCATAACAAGTATCATAGTAACAACCATTACAACACCGCAGATCATAATGTACATATTCTTTACGTAATACCTTTATAAATAATAACCCATTTGGACACTCAGATCGCAGAAAGAGCAACGTTATCTCTGTTTTTTCTCTATTTCCCCGGTAAACGATGTACGTCCCCTTGGACATAAAATGTCAACGAGTATCATTTTGCGTGCCATAGAGTGCCAGTGGCATTTCTGACGTGGTCATCTCTGTTGAAAAGTACGTATACAAAATTGAAAACTTACGGTGAAACTCATTGTTGCCGTGTCAATGGCTTGTACATGCAACTTCTGGTCTCACTTGGTAAGAGATTAACCGTTGGTCTTGATACAGTTTGCTGCAATAATCATAACAAGTATCATAGTATCAACCATTACACACGCCAGATAATAATGTACATATTCTTTACGAATACCTTTTAAATAATAACCATTTGGCACTCAGATCGCTGAAAGAGCAACGTTATCTCTATTTTTTCTATTTACCCGTAAAACGAATTACGTCCCTATGGACAGAAAATGTCAACGAGTATCATTTTGCGTGCCATAGAGTGCCAAGTGGCAATTTCTGACGTGGTCATCTCTGTGAAATGTACGTATACAAATGAAAAACTTACGGTGAAACTCTTAGTTGCCGTGTCATGGCTTGTACATGCAACTTCTGGGCTCACATGGTAAGAGATTAACGTTGTGTCATGATACAGGTTTGCTGCAATAATCATAACAAGTATCATAGTAACAACCAGTACAACCCGCCAGATAAAAATGTACAATATTCTTTACGTAATACCTTTATAAATAATAACCATATGGACACTCAGATCGCAGAAGAGCAACGTTATCTATTTTTCTATTTACCCGTAAACGAATTACGTCCCTTGGACGAGAAATGTCAACGAGTATCATATTGCGTGCCATAAGAGTGCCTAGTGGCATTTCTGACGTGGGTCATCTCTGTTGAAAAGTACGTATACAAATGAAATAACTTACGGTGAAACTCATTGTTGCCCGTGTCATGGCTTGTACATGCAACTTCTGGGCTCACTTGGTAAGAGATTACGTTGTGTCTTTGATACAGGTTTGCTGCAATAATCATAACAAGTATCATAGTAACAACCATTACAACACGCCAGATAATAATTTACATATTCTTTACGTAATACCTTTATAAATAATAACCATTTGGACACTCAGATCGCATGAAAGAGCAACGTTATCTCTATTTTGTTCTATTTACCCGTAAACGAATTACGTCCCTTGGACATAAATAGTCAACGAGTATCATTTTGCGTGCCATAGAGTGCCAGTGGCTATTCTGACGTGGTCATCTCTGTTGAAAGTACGGTATACAATGAAAAACTTACGGTGAAACTCATTGTGCCTGTCATGGCTTGTACATGCAACTTCTGGGCTCACTTGGTACGAGATTAACGTTGTGTCTTGATACAGGTTTGCTGCAATAATCAAACAAGTATCATAGTAACAACCATTACAACACGCCAGATAATAATGTACATATTCTATCCGTAATACCATTATAAATAATAACCATTTGGACAATCAGATCGCAGAAAGATGAGCAACGTTATTTCTATTTTTTCTATTACCCGTAAACGAACTACGTCCCACATTGGACATAAAATGTCACGTGTATCATTTTGCGTGCCATAGAGTGCCAGTGGCATTTCTGACGTGGTCATCTCTAGTTGACAGTACGTATTCAAATGAAAAACTTACGGAGAAAATCATTGTTGCCGTGTCATTGCTTGTACATGCAACTTCTGGGCTCACTTGGTAAGAGATTAACGTTGTGTCTTGATACAGGTTTGCTGCAATAATCATAACAAGTATCAATAGTAACAACCATTACAACACGCAGATAATAATTTACATATTCTTTACATAATACCTTTATAAATAATAACCAGTTTGGACACTCAGATCGCAGAAAGAGCAACGTTATCTCTATTTTTTCTATTTACCCGTAAACGAATTTCGTCCCTTGGACATAAAATGTCAACGAGTATCATTTTTCGTGCCATAGAAGTGGCCAGTGGCATTTCTGACGTGGTATCTCTGTTGAAAGTACGTATACAAATGAAAAACTTACGGTGAAACTCATTGTTGCCGTGTCATGGCTTGTACATGCAACTTCTGGGCTCACTTGTTAAGCGATTAACGTTGTGTCTTGATACAGGTTTTGCGTGCAATATTCATTACAAAGTATCATAGTAACAACCATTACAACTTGCCAGATAATCATGTACAAATTATATACGTAATACCTTTATAAAAATTAACCATTTGGAATACTCAGATCGCAGAGAAGAGCAACGTTATCTCTATTTTTTCTATTACCCGGTAACGAATTACGTCCCTTGGACATAAAATGTCATCGAGTATCATTTTGCGTGCCATAGAGTGCAGGGCATTTCTGACGTGGTCATCTCTGTTGAAAGTACGATAAAATGGAAACACTTTCGGTGAAATCATTGTTGCCGTGTCATGGCTTGTACATGCAACTTCTGGGCTCCTTGGTAAGCGGATTAACGTTGTGTCTTGATACAGGTTTTCTGCAATAATCATTACAAGTATCATAGTAACAACCTTACAACATGCCAGATAATAATGTACATATTATATACGTAATACTTTATAAATAATAACCATTTGGACACTCAGATCGCAGAAAGAGCACGTTATCTCCTATTTTTTCTATTTACCCGTAAACGAATTACGTCCCTTGGACATAAAATGTCATCGAGTAATCATTTTGCGTGCTATAGACTGCCAGTGGCATGTCTGACGTGGTCATCTCTGTTGAAAGTACGTATACAAATGAAAAGACTTACGGTGAAACTCATTTGTTGCCGTTTCATGGCTTGTACATGCAACTTCTGGGCTCACTTGGTAAGAGATTAACGTTGTGTCTTGATACAGGTTTGCTGCAATTAATCATAACAAGTATCATAGTAACAACCATTACAACACGCCAGATAATATTGTACATATTCTTATACGTAATACCTTTTATTAAATAATAACCATTTGGGACACTCAGATCGCAGAAAGAGCACGTTATCTCTATTTTTTCTATTTACCCGTAACGAATTACGTCCCTTGGACATAAAATGTCAACGGTATCATTTTGCGTGCCATAGAGTGCCACGGTGGCATTTCTGACGTGGTCATCTCTGTTGAAAGTACGTATACAAATGAAAAACTTACGGTGAAACTCATTGTTGCCGTGTCATGGCTTGTACATGCAACTTCTGGGCTCACTCGGTAAGATTAACGTTGTGTCTTGATACAGGTTTGCTGAATAATCATAACAAGTATCATAGTAACAACCATTACAACACGCCAGATAATAATGTACATATTCTAGAGTAATACCTTTTAAGATAATAACCATTTGGACACTCAGATCGCAGAAAGAGCAACGTTATCTCTATTTTTTCTATTACCCGTAAACGAATTACGTTCCCCTTGGACATAAAATTGTCAACGAGTATTATTTTGCGTGCCATAGAGTGCCAGTGGCATTTCTGACGTGGTCATCTCTGTTGAAAGTACGTATACAAATGAAAAACTTACGGTGCAAACTCATTGTTGCCGTGTCATGGCTTGTACATGCAACTTCTGGGCTCACTTGGTAAGAGATTAACGTTGTGTCTTGATACAGGTTTGCTGCAATAATCATAACAAGTATCATAGTAACAACCATTACAACACGCCAGATAATAATGTACATATTCTTTACGTAATACCTTTATAAATAATACCATTTGGACACTCAGATCGCAGAAAGAGCAACGTTATCTCTATTTTTTCTATTTACCCGTAAACGAATTACGTCCCTTGGACAGAAAATGTCAACGAGTATCATTTTGCGTGCCATAGAGTGCCAGTGGCATTCTGACGTGGTCATCTCTGTTGAAAGTATGTATACAAATGAAAAACCTTACGGTGAAACTCATTGTTGCGGTGTGTCATGGTTGTACATGCAACTTCTGGGCTCACTTGGTAAGAGATTAACGTTGTGTCTTGATACAGGGTTTGCTGCAATATCATAACAAGTATCATAGTAACAACCATTACAACCCGCCAGATAATAATGTACATATTCTTTACGTAATACCTTTCACAATAATAACCATTTGGACACTCAGATCGCAGAGAAGAGCAACGTTATCTCTATTTTTTCTATTTACCCGTAAACGAATTACGTCCCTTGGACATAAAATGTCAACGAGTATCATTTTGCGTGCCATAGAGTGCCAGTGGCATTTCTGACCGTGGTCATCTCTGTTGAAAGTACGTATACAAATGAAAAACTTACGGTGAAACTCATTGTTGCCGTGTCATGGCTTGTACATGCAACTTCTGGGCTCACTTGGTAAGAGATTAACGTTGTGTCTTGATACAGGTTTTGCTGCAATAATCATAACAAGTATCATAGTAACAACCATTACAACACGCCAGATAATAATGTACATATTCTATACGAAATACCTTTATAAATAATAACCATTTGGACACTCAGATCGCAGAAAGAGCAACGTTATCTCTATTTTTTCTATTTTCCCGTAAACGGAATTACGTCCCTTGGACATAAAATGTCAACGAGTATCATTTTGCGTGCCATAGAGTGCCAGTGGCATTTCTGACGTGGTCATCTCTGTTGAAAGTACGTATACAAATGAAAAACTTACGGTGAAACTCATTGTTGCCGTGTCATGGCTTGTACATGCAACATCTGGGCTCATTTGGTAAGAGATTTAACGTTGTGTCTTGATACAGGTTTGCTGCAATAATCATAACAAGTATCATAGTAAAAACCATTACAACACGCCAGATAATAATGTGTACATATTCTTTACGTAATACCTTTATAAATAATAACCATTTGGACACTCAGATCGCAGAAAGAGCACGTTATCTCTATTTTTTCTATTTACCCGTAAACGAATTACGTCCCTTGGACATAAAATGGTCAACCCGAGTATCATTTTGCGTGCCATAGAGTGCCAGTGGCATTTCTGACGTGGTCATCTCTGTTAAAAGTACGTATACAAATGAAAAAACTTACGGTGAAACTCATTGTTGCCGTGTCATGGCTTGTACATGCAACTTCTGGGCTCACTTGGTAAGAGATTAACGTTGTGTCTTGATACAGGTTTGCTGCAATAATCATAACAAGTATCATAGTAACAACCGATTACAACACGCCAGATAATAATGTACATATTCTATACGTAATACCTTTATAAATAATAACCATTTGGACACTCAGATCCGCAGAAAGAGCAAAGTTATCTCTATTTTTTCTATTTACCCGTAAACGAATTACGTCCCTTGGACATAAAATGTCAACGAGTATCATGTTGCGTGCCATAGAGTGCCAGTGGCATTTCTGACGTGGTCATCTCTGTTGAAAGTACGTATAAATGAAAAACTTTAGGTGAAACTCATTGTTGCCGTGTCATGGCTTGTACATGCAACTTCTGGGCTCACTTGGTAAGAGATTAACGTTGTGTCTTGATACAGGTTTGCTGCAATAATCATAACAAGTATCATAGTAACAACCATTACAACACGCCAGATAATAATGTACATATTCTTTACGTAATACCTTTATAAATAATAACCATTTGGACACTCAGATCGCAGAAAGAGCAACGTTATCTCTATTTTTTCTAATTACCCGTAAACGAATTACGTCCCTTGGACATAAAATGTCAACGAGTATCATTTTGCGTGCCATAGAGTGCCAGTGGCATTTCTGACGTGGTCATCTCTGTTGAAAGTACGTATACAAATGAAAAACTTACGGTGAAACTCATTGTTGCCGTGTCATGGCTTGTACATGCAACTTCTGGGCTCACTTAGTAAGAGATTAACGTTGTGTCTTGATACAGGTTTGCTGCAATAGATCATAACAAGTATCATAGTAACAACCATTACAACACGCCAGATATGATGTACATATTCTATACGTAATACCTTTATAAATAATAACCATTTGGACACTCAGATCGCAGACAGAAGAGCAACGTTATCTCTATTTTTTTTTCTATTTACCCGTAAACGAATTACGTCCCTTGGACATAAAATGTCAACGAGTATCATTTTTGCGTGCCATAGAGTGCCAGTGGCATTTCTGACGTGGTCATCTCTGTTGAAAGTACGTATACAAATGAAAAACTTACGGTGAAACTCATTGTTGGCCGTGTCAAGGCTTGTACATGCACTTCTGGGCTCACTTGGTAAGAGATTAACGTTTGTGTCTTGATACAGGTTTGCTGCAATAATCATAACAAGTATCATAGTAACAACCATTACAACACGCCAGATAATAATGTACATATTCTATACGTAATACCTTTATAAATAATAACCATTTGGACACTCAGATCGCAGAAAGAGCAACGTTATCTCTATTTTTTCTATTTACCCGTAAACGAATTACGTCCCTTGGACATAAAAATGTCAACGAGTATCATTTTGCGTGCCATAGAGTGCCAGTGGCATTTCTGACGTGGTCATCTCTGTTGAAAGTACGTATACAAATGAAAAACTTACGGTGAAACTCATTGTTGCCGTGTCATGGCTTGTACATGCAACTTCTGGGCTCACTTGGTAAGAGATTAACGTTGTGTCTTGATACAGGTTTGCTGCAATAATCATAACAAGTATCATAGTAACAACCATTACAACACGCAGATAATATTGTACATATTCTATACGTAATACCTTTATAATAATAACCATTTGGACACTCAGATCGCAGAAAGAGCAACGTTATTTCTCTTTTTTCTATTTACCCGTAAACGAATTACGTCCCTTGGACATAAAATGTCAACGAGTATCATTTTGCGTGCCATAGAGTGCCAGTGGCATTTCTGAACGTGGTCATCTCTGTTGAAAGTACGTATACAAATGAAAAACTTACGGTGAAACTCATTGTTGCCGTGTCATGGCTTGTACATGCAACTTCTGGGCTCACTTGGTAAGAGATTAACGTTGTGTCTTGATACAGGTTTGCTGCAATAATCATAACAAGTATCATAGTAACAACCATTACAACACGCCAGATAATAATGTACATATTCTTTACGTAATACCTTTATAAATAATAACCATTTGGACACTCAGATCGCAGAAAGAGCAACGTTATCTCTATTTTTTCTATTTACCCGTAAACGAATTACGTCCCTTGGACATAAAATGTCAACGAGTATCATTTTGCGTGCCATAGAGTGCCAGTGGCATTTCTGACGTGGTCATCTCTGTTGAAAGTACGTATACAAATGAAAAACTTACGGTGAAACTCATTGTTGCCGTGTCATGGCTTGTACATGCAACTTCTGGGCTCACTTGGTAAGAGATTAACGTTGTGTCTTGATACAGGTTTGCTGCAATTATCATAACAAGTATCATAGTAACAACCATTACAACACGCCAGATAATAATGTACATATTCTATACGTAATACCTTTATAAATAATAACCATTTGGACACTCAGATCGCAGAAAGAGCAACATTATCTCTATTTTTTCTATTTACCCGTAAACGAATTACGTCCCTTGGACATAAAATGTCAACGAGTATCATTTTGCGTGCCATAGAGTGCCAGTGGCATTTCTGATGTGGTCATCTCTGTTGAAAGTACGTATACAAATGAAAAATTTACGGTGAAACTCATTGTTGCCGTGTCATGGCTTGTACATGCAACTTCTGGGCTCACTTGGTAAGAGATTAACGTTGTGTCTTGATACAGGTTTGCTGCAATAATCATAACAAGTATCATAGTAACTACCATTACAACACGCCAGATAATAATGTACATATTCTATACGTAATACCTTTATAAATAATAACCATTTGGACACTCAGATCGCAGAAAGAGCAACGTTATATCTATTTTTTCTATTTACCCGTAAACGAATTACGTCCCTTGGACATAAAATGTCAACGAGTATTATTTTGCGTGCCATAGAGTGCCAGTGGCATTTCTGACGTGGTCATCTCTGTTGAAAGTACGTATACAAATGAAAGACTTACGGTGAAACTCATTGTTGCCGTGTCATGGCTTGTACATGCAACTTCTGGGCTCACTTGGTAAGAGATTAACGTTGTGTCTTGATACAGGTTTGCTGCAATAATCATAACAAGTATCATAGTAACAACCATTACAACACGCCAGATAATATTGTACATATTCTATACGTAATACCTTTATAAATAATAACCATTTGGACACTCAGATCGCAGAAAGAGCAACGTTATCTCTCTTTTTTCTATTTACCCGTAAACGAATTACGTCCCTTGGACATAAAATGTCAACGAGTATCATTTTGCGTGCCATAGAGTGCCAGTGGCATTTCTGACGTGGTCATCTCTGTTGAAAGTACGTATACAAATGAAAAACTTACGGTGAAACTCATTGTTGCCGTGTCATGGCTTGTACATGCAACTTCTGGGCTCACTTGGTAAGACATTAACGTTGTGTCTTGATACAGGTTTGCTGCAATAATCATAACAAGTATCATAGTAACAACCATTACAACACGCCAGATAATAATGTACATATTCTTTGCGTAATACTTTTATAAATAATAACCATTTGGACACTCAGATCGCAGAAAGAGCAACGTTATCTCTATTTTTTCTATTTACCCGTACACGAATTACGTCCCTTGGACATAAAATGTCAACGAGTATCATTTTGCGTGCCATAGAGTGCCAGTGGCATTTCTGACGTGGTCATCTCTGTTGAAAGTACGTATACAAATGAAAAACTTACGGTGAAACTCATTGTTGCCGTGTCATGGCTTGTACATGCAACTTCTGGGCTCACTTGGTAAGAGATTGACGTTGTGTCTTGATACAGGTTTGCTGCAATTATCATAACAAGTATCATAGTAACAACCATTACAACACGCCAGATAATAATGTACATATTCTATACGTAATACCTTTATAAATAATAACCATTTGGACACTCAGATCGCAGAAAGAGCAACGTTATCTCTATTTTTTCTATTTACCCGTAAACGAATTACGTCCCTTGGACATAAAATGTCAACGAGTATCATTTTGCGTGCCATAGAGTGCCAGTGGCATTTCTGACGTGGTCATCTCTGTTGAAAGTACGTATACAAATGAAAAATTTACGGTGAAACTCATTGTTGCCGTGTCATGGCTTGTACATGCAACTTCTGGGCTCACTTGGTAAGAGATTAACGTTGTGTCTTGATACAGGTTTGCTGCAATAATCATAACAAGTATCATAGTAACAACCATTACAACACGCCAGATAATAATGTACATATTCTTTACGTAATACCTTTATAAATAATAACCATTTGGACACTCAGATCGCAGAAAGAGCAACGTTATCTCTATTTTTTCTATTTACCCGTAAACGAATTACGTCCCTTGGACATAAAATGTCAACGAGTATCATTTTGCGTGCCATAGAGTGACAGTGGCATTTCTGACGTGGTCATCTCTGTTAAAAGTGCGTATACAAATGAAAAACTTACGGTGAAACTCATTGTTGCCTTGTCATGGCTCGTACATGCAACTTCTGGGCTCACTTGGTAAGAGATTAACGTTGTGTCTTGATACAGGTTTGCTGCAATAATCATAACAAGTATCATAGTAACAACCATTACAACACGCCAGATAATAATGTACATATTCTATACGTAATACCTTTATAAATAATAACCATTTGGACACTCAGATCGCAGAAAGAGGAACGTTATCTCTATTTTTTCTATTTACCCGTAAACGAATTACGTCACTTGGACATAAAATGTCAACGAGTATCATTTTGCGTGCCATAGAGTGCCAGTGGCATTTCTGACGTGGTCATCTCTGTTGAAAGTATGTATACAAATGAAAAACTTACGGTGAAACTCATTGTTGCCGTGTCATGGCTTGTACATGCAACTTCTGGGCTCACTTGGTAAGAGATTAACGTTGTGTCTTGATACAGGTTTGCTGCAATAATCATAACAAGTATCATAGTAACAACCATTACAACACGCCAGATAATAATGTACATATTCTATACGTAATACCTTTATAAATAATAACCATTTGGACACTCAGATCGCAGAAAGAGCAACGTTATCTCTCTTTTTTCTATTTACCCGTAAACGAATTACGTCCCTTGGACATAAAATGTCAACGAGTATCATTTTGCGTGCCATAGAGTGCCAGTGGCATTTCTGACGTGGTCATCTCTGTTGAAAGTACGTATACAAATGAAAAACTTACGGTGAAACTCATTGTTGCCGTGTCATGGCTTGTACATGCAACTTCTGGGCTCACTTGGTAAGAGATTAACGTTGTGTCTTGATACAGGTTTGCGGCAATAATCATAACAAGTATCATAGTAACAACCATTACAACACGCCAGATAATAATGTACATATTCTATACGTAATACCTTTATAAATAATAACCATTTGGACACTCAGATCGCAGAAAGAGCAACGTTATCTCTATTTTTTCTATTTACCCGTAAACGAATTACGTCCCTTGGACATAAAATGTCAACGAGTATCATTTTGCGTGCCATAGAGTGCCAGTGGCATTTCTGACGTGGTCATCTCTGTTGAAAGTACGTATACAAATGAAAAACTTACGGTGAAACTCATTGTTGCCGTGTCATGGCTTGTACATGCAACTTCTGGGCTCACTTGGTAAGAGATTAACGTTGTGTCTTGATACAGGTTTGCTGCAATAATCATAACAAGTATCATAGTAACAACCATTACAACACGCCAGATAATAATGTACATATTCTTTACGTAATACCTTTATAAATAATAACCATTTGGACACTCAGATCGCAGAAAGAGCAACGTTATCTCTATTTTTTCTATTTACCCGTAAACGAATTACGTCCCTTGGACATAAAATGTCAACGAGTATCATTTTCGTGCCATAGAGTGCCAGTGGCATTTCTGACGTGGTCATCTCTGTTGAAAGTACGTATACAAATGAAAAACTTACGGTGAAACTCATTGTTGCCGTGTCATGGCTTGTACATGCAACTTCTGGGCTCACTTGGTAAGAGATTAACGTTGTGTCTTGATACAGGTTTGCTGCAATAATCATAACAAGTATCATAGTAACAACCATTACAACACGCCAGATAATAATGTACATATTCTTTACGTAATACCTTTATAAATAATAACCATTTGGACACTCAGATCGCAGAAAGAGCAACGTTATCTCTATTGTTTCTATTTACCCGTAAACGAATTACGTCCCTTGGACATAAAATGTCAACGAGTATCATTTTGCGTGCCATAGAGTGCCAGTGGCATTTCTGACGTGGTCATCTCTGTTGAAAGTACGTATACAAATGAAAAACTTACGGTGAAACTCATTGTTGCCGTGTCATGGCTTGTACATGCAACTTCTGGGCTCACTTGGTAAGAGATTAACGTTGTGTCTTGATACAGGTTTGCTGCAATAATCATAACAAGTATCATAGTAACAACCATTACAACACGCCAGATAATAATGTACATATTCTTTACGTAATACCTTTATAAATAATAACCATTTGGACACTCAGATCGCAGAAAGAGCAACGTTATCTCTATTTTTTCTATTTACCCGTAAACGAATTACGTCCCTTGGACATAAAATGTCAACGAGTATCATTTTGCATGCCATAGAGTGCCAGTGGCATTTCTGACGTGGTCATCTCTGTTGAAAGTACGTATACAAATGAAAAATTTACGGTGAAACTCATTGTTGCCGTGTCATGGCTTGTACATGCAACTTCTGGGCTCACTTGGTAAGAGATTAACGTTGTGTCTTGATACAGGTTTGCTGCAATAATCATAACAAGTATCAAAGTAACAACCATTACAACACGCCAGATAATAATGTACATATTCTATACGTAATACCTTTATAAATAATAACCATTTGGACACTCAGATCGCAGAAAGAGCAACGTTATCTCTATTTTTTCTATTTACCCGTAAACGAATTACGTCCCTTGGACATAAAATGTCAACGAGTATCATTTTGCATGCCATAGAGTGCCAGTGGCATTTCTGACGTGGTCATCTCTGTTGAAAGTACGTATACAAATGAAAAACTTACGGTGAAACTCATTGTTGCCGTGTCATGGCTTGTACATGCAACTTCTGGGCTCACTTGGTAAGAGATTAACGTTGTGTCTTGATACAGGTTTGCTGCAATAATCATAACAAGTATCAAAGTAACAACCATTACAACACGCCAGATAATAATGTACATATTCTATACGTAATACCTTTATAAATAATAACCATTTGGACACTCAGATCGCAGAAAGAGCAACGTTATCTCTATTATTTCTATTTACCCGTAAACGAATTTCGTCCCTTGGACATAACATGTCAACGAGTATCATTTTGCGTGCCATAGAGTGCCAGTGGCATTTCTGACGTGGTCATCTCTGTTGAAAGTACGTATACAAATGAAAAACTTACGGTGAAACTCATTGTTGCCGTGTCATGGCTTGTACATGCAACGTCTGGGCTCACTTGCTAAGAGATTAACGTTGTGTCTTGATACAGGTTTACTGCAATAATCATAACAAGTATCATAGTAACAACCATTACAACACGCCAGATAATAATGTACATATTCTATACGTAATACCTTTATAAATAATAACCATTTGGACACTCAGATCGCAGAAAAAGCAACGTTATCTCTATTTTTTCTATTTACCCGTAAACGAATTACGTCCCTTGGACATAAAATGTCAACGAGTATCATTTTGCGTGCCATAGAGTGCCAGTGGCATTTCTGACGTGGTCATCTCTGTTGAAAGTACGTATATAAATGAAAAACTTACGGTGAAACTCATTGTTGCCGTGTCATGGCTTGTACATGCAACTTCTGGGCTCACTTGGTAAGAGATTAACGTTGTGTCTTGATACAGGTTTGCTGCAATAATCATAACAAGTATCATAGTAACAACCATTACAACACGCCAGATAATAATGTACATATTCTATACGTAATACCTTTATAAATAATAACCATTTGGACACTCAGATCGCAGAAAGAGCAACGTTATCTCTATTTTTTCTATTTACCCGTAAACGAATTACGTCCCTTGGACATAAAATGTCAACGAGTATCATTTTGCGTGCCATAGAGTGCCAGTGGCATTTCTGACGTGGTCATCTCTGTTGAAAGTACGTATACAAATGAAAAACTTACGGTGAAACTCATTGTTGCCGTGTCATGGCTTGTACATGCAACTTCTGGGCTCACTTGGTAAGAGATTAACGTTGTGTCTTGATACAGGTTTGCTGCAATAATCATAACAAGTATCATAGTAACAACCATTACAACACGCCAGATAATAATGTACATATTCTTTACGAAATACCTTTATAAATAATAACCATTTGGACACTCAGATCGCAGAAAGAGCAACGTTATCTCTCTGTTTTCTATTTACCCGTAAGCGAATTACGTCCCTTGGACATAAAATGTCAACGAGTATCATTTTGCGTGCCATAGAGTGCCAGTGTCATTTCTGACGTGGTCATCTCTGTTGAAAGTACGTGGCATTTCTGACGTGGTCATCTCTGTTGAAAGTACGTATACAAATGAAAAACTTACGGTGAAACTCATTGTTGCCGTGTCATGGCTTGTACATGCAACTTCTGGGCTCACTTGGTAAGAGATTAACGTTGTGTCTTGATACAGGTTTGCTGCAATAATCATAACAAGTATCATAGTAACAACCATTACAACACGCCAGATAATAATGTACATATTCTTTACGTAATACCTTTATAAATAATAACCATTTGGACACTCAGATCGCAGAAAGAGCAACGTTATCTCTATGTTTTCTATTTACCCGTAAACGAATTACGTCCCTTGGACATAAAATGTCAACGAGTATCATTTTGCGTGCCATAGAGTGCCAGTGGCATTTCTGACGTGGTCATCTCTGTTGAAAGTACGTATACAAATGAAAAACTTACGGTGAAACTCATTGTTGCCGTGTCATGGCTTGTACATGCAACTTCTTGGCTCACTTGGTAAGAGATTAACGTTGTGTCTTGATACAGGTTTGCTGCAATAATCATAACAAGTATCATAGTAACAACCATTACAACACGCCAGATAATAATGTACATATTCTATACGTAATACCTTTATCAATAAAAACCATTTGGACACTCAGATCGCTGAAAGAGCAACGTTATCTCTATTTTTTCTATTTACCCGTAAACGAATTATGTCCCTTGGACATAAAATGTCAACGAGTATCATTTTGCGTGCCATAGACTGCCAGTGGCATTTCTGACGTGGTCATCTCTGTTGAAAGTACGTATACAAATGAAAAACTTACGGTGTAAACTCATTGTTGCCGTGTCATGGCTTGTACATGCAACGTCTGGGCTCACTTGGTAAGAGATTAACGTTGTGTCTTGATACAGGTTTACTGCAATAATCATAACAAGTATCATAGTAACAACCATTACAACACGCCAGATAATAATGTACATATTCTATACGTAATACCTTTATAAATAATAACCATTTGGACACTCAGATCGCAGAAAAAGCAACGTTATCTCTATTTTTTCTATTTACCCGTAAACGAATTACGTCCCTTGGACATAAATGTCAACGAGTATCATTTTGCGTGCCATAGAGTGCCAGTGGCATTTCTGACGTGGTCATCTCTGTTGAAAGTACGTATATAAATGAAAAACTTACGGTGAAACTCATTGTTGCCGTGTCATGGCTTGTACATGCAACTTCTGGGCTCACTTGGTAAGAGATTAACGTTGTGTCTTGATACAGGTTTGCTGCAATAATCATAACAAGTATCATAGTAACAACCATTACAACACGCCAGATAATAATGTACATATTCTATACGTAATACCTTTATAAATAATAACCATTTGGACACTCAGATCGCAGAAAGAGCAACGTTATCTCTATTTTTTCTATTTACCCGTAAACGAATTACGTCCCTTGGACATAAAATGTCAACGAGTATCATTTTGCGTGCCATAGAGTGCCAGTGGCATTTCTGACGTGGTCATCTCTGTTGAAAGTACGTATACAAATGAAAAACTTACGGTGAAACTCATTGTTGCCGTGTCATGGCTTGTACATGCAACTTCTGGGCTCACTTGGTAAGAGATTAACGTTGTGTCTTGATACAGGTTTACTGCAATAATCATAACAAGTATCATAGTAACAACCATTACAACACGCCAGATAATAATGTACATATTCTTTACGAAATACCTTTATAAATAATAACCATTTGGACACTCAGATCGCAGAAAGAGCAACGTTATCTCTCTGTTTTCTATTTACCCGTAAGCGAATTACGTCCCTTGGACATAAAATGTCAACGAGTATCATTTTGCGTGCCATAGAGTGCCAGTGTCATTTCTGACGTGGTCATCTCTGTTGAAAGTACGTGGCATTTCTGACGTGGTCATCTCTGTTGAAAGTACGTATACAAATGAAAAACTTACGGTGAAACTCATTGTTGCCGTGTCATGGCTTGTACATGCAACTTCTGGGCTCACTTGGTAAGAGATTAACGTTGTGTCTTGATACAGGTTTGCTGCAATAATCATAACAAGTATCATAGTAACAACCATTACAACACGCCAGATAATAATGTACATATTCTTTACGTAATACCTTTATAAATAATAACCATTTGGACACTCAGATCGCAGAAAGAGCAACGTTATCTCTATGTTTTCTATTTACCCGTAAACGAATTACGTCCCTTGGACATAAAATGTCAACGAGTATCATTTTGCGTGCCATAGAGTGCCAGTGGCATTTCTGACGTGGTCATCTCTGTTGAAAGTACGTATACAAATGAAAAACTTACGGTGAAACTCATTGTTGCCGTGTCATGGCTTGTACATGCAACTTCTTGGCTCACTTGGTAAGAGATTAACGTTGTGTCTTGATACAGGTTTGCTGCAATAATCATAACAAGTATCATAGTAACAACCATTACAACACGCCAGATAATAATGTACATATTCTATACGTAATACCTTTATCAATAAAAACCATTTGGACACTCAGATCGCTGAAAGAGCAACGTTATCTCTATTTTTTCTATTTACCCGTAAACGAATTATGTCCCTTGGACATAAAATGTCAACGAGTATCATTTTGCGTGCCATAGACTGCCAGTGGCATTTCTGACGTGGTCATCTCTGTTGAAAGTACGTATACAAATGAAAAACTTACGGTGAAACTCATTGTTGCCGTGTCATGGCTTGTACATGCAACTTCTGGGCTCACTTGGTAAGAGATTAACGTTGTGTCTTGATACAGGTTTGCTGCAATAATCATAACAAGTATCATAGTAACAACCATTACAACACGCCAGATAATAATGTACATATTCTTTACGAAATACCTTTATAAATAATAACCATTTGGACACTCAGATCGCAGAAAGAGCAACGTTATCTCTCTGTTTTCTATTTACCCGTAAGCGAATTACGTCCCTTGGACATAAAATGTCAACGAGTATCATTTTGCGTGCCATAGAGTGCCAGTGTCATTTCTGACGTGGTCATCTCTGTTGAAAGTACGTGGCATTTCTGACGTGGTCATCTCTGTTGAAAGTACGTATACAAATGAAAAACTTACGGTGAAACTCATTGTTGCCGTGTCATGGCTTGTACATGCAACTTCTGGGCTCACTTGGTAAGAGATTAACGTTGTGTCTTGATACAGGTTTGCTGCAATAATCATAACAAGTATCATAGTAACAACCATTACAACACGCCAGATAATAATGTACATATTCTTTACGTAATACCTTTATAAATAATAACCATTTGGACACTCAGATCGCAGAAAGAGCAACGTTATCTCTATGTTTTCTATTTACCCGTAAACGAATTACGTCCCTTGGACATAAAATGTCAACGAGTATCATTTTGCGTGCCATAGAGTGCCAGTGGCATTTCTGACGTGGTCATCTCTGTTGAAAGTACGTATACAAATGAAAAACTTACGGTGAAACTCATTGTTGCCGTGTCATGGCTTGTACATGCAACTTCTTGGCTCACTTGGTAAGAGATTAACGTTGTGTCTTGATACAGGTTTGCTGCAATAATCATAACAAGTATCATAGTAACAACCATTACAACACGCCAGATAATAATGTACATATTCTATACGTAATACCTTTATCAATAAAAACCATTTGGACACTCAGATCGCTGAAAGAGCAACGTTATCTCTATTTTTTCTATTTACCCGTAAACGAATTATGTCCCTTGGACATAAAATGTCAACGAGTATCATTTTGCGTGCCATAGACTGCCAGTGGCATTTCTGACGTGGTCATCTCTGTTGAAAGTACGTATACAAATGAAAAACTTACGGTGAAACTCATTGTTGCCGTGTCATGGCTTGTACATGCAACTTCTGGGCTCACTTGGTAAGAGATTAACGTTGTGTCTTGATACAGGTTTGCTGCAATAATCATAACAAGTATCATAGTAACAACCATTACAACACGCCAGATAATATTGTACATATTCTATACGTAATACCTTTATAAATAATAACCATTTGGACACTCAGATCGCAGAAAGAGCAACGTTATCTCTATTTTTTCTATTTACCCGTAAACGAATTACGTCCCTTGGACATAAAATGTCAACGAGTATCATTTTGCGTGCCATAGAGTGCCAGTGGCATTTCTGACGTGGTCATCTCTGTTGAAAGTACGTATACAAATGAAAAACTTACGGTGAAACTCATTGTTGCCGTGTCATGGCTTGTACATGCAACTTCTGGCCTCACTTGGTAAGAGATTAACGTTGTGTCTTGATACAGGTTTGCTGCAATAATCATAACAAGTATCATAGTAACAACCATTACAACACGCCAGATAATAATGTACATATTCTATACGTAATACCTTTATAAATAATAACCATTTGGACACTCAGATCGCAGAAAGAGCAACGTTATCTCTATTTTTTCTATTTACCCGTAAACGAATTACGTCCCTTGGACATAAAATGTCAACGAGTATCATTTTGCGTGCCATAAAGTGCCAGTGGCATTTCTGACGTGGTCATCTCTGTTGGAAGTACGTATACAAATGAAAAACTTACGGTGAAACTCATTGTTGCCGTGTCATGGCTTGTACATGCAACTTCTGGGCTCACTTGGTAAGAGATTAACGTTGTGTCTTGATACAGGTTTGCTGCAATAATCATAACAAGTATCATAGTAACAACCATTACAACACGCCAGATAATAATGTACATATTCTATACGTAATACCTTTATAAATAATAACCATTTGGACACTCAGATCGCAGAAAGAGCAACGTTATCTCTATTTTTTCTATTTACCCGTAAACGAATTACGTACCTTGGACATAAAATGTCAACGAGTATCATTTTGCGTGCCATAGACTGCCAGTGGCATTTCTGACGTGGTCATCTCTGTTGAAAGTACGTATACAAATGAAAAACTTACGGTGAAACTCATTGTTGCCGTGTCATGGCTTGTACATGCAACTTCTGGGCTCACTTGGTAAGAGATTAACGTTGTGTCTTGATACAGGTTTGCTGCAATAATCATAACAAGTATCATAGTAGCAACCATTACAAAACGCCAGATAATATTATGCATATTCTATACGTAATACCTTTATAAATAATAACCATTTGGACACTCAGATCGCAGAAAGAGCAACGTTATCTCTATTTTTTCTATTTACCCGTAAACGAATTACGTCCCTTGGACATAAAATGTCAACGAGTATCATTTTGCGTGCCATAGAGTGCCAGTGGCATTTCTGACGTGGTCATCTCTGTTGAAAGTACGTATACAAATGAAAAACTTACGGTGAAACTCATTGATGCCGTGTCATGGCTTGTACATGCAACTTCTGGGCTCACTTGGTAAGAGATTAACGTTGTGTCTTGATACAGGTTTGCTGCAATAATCATAACAAGTATCATAGTAACAACCATTACAACACGCCAGATAATAATGTACATATTCTTTACGTAATACCTTTATAAATAATAACCATTTGGACACTCAGATCGCAGAAAGAGCAACGTTATCTCTATTTTTTCTATTTACCCGTAAACGAATTACGTCCAATGGACATAAAATGTCAACGAGTATCATTTTGCGTGCCATAGAGTGCCAGTGTCATTTCTGACGTGGTCATCTATGTTGAAAGTACGTATACAAATGAAAAACTTACGGTGAAACTCATTGTTGCCGTGTCATGGCTTGTACATGCAACTTCTGGGCTCACTTGGTAAGAGATTAACGTTGTGTCTTGATACAGGTTTGCTGCAATAATCATAACAAGTATCATAGTAACAACCATTACAACACGCCAGATAATAATGTACATATTCTATACGTAATACCTTTATAAATAATAACCATTTGGACACTCAGATCGCAGAAAGAGCAACGTTATCTCTATTTTTTCTATTTACCCGTAAACGAATTACGTCCCTTGGACATAAAATGTCAACGAGTATCATTTTGCGTGCCATAGTGTGCCAGTGGCATTTCTGACGTGGTCATCTCTGTTGAAAGTACGTATACAAATGAAAAACTTACGGTGAAACTCATTGTTGCCGTGTCATGGCTTGTACATGCAACTTCTGGGCTCACTTGGTAAGAGATTAACGTTGTGTCTTGATACAGGTTTGCTGCAATAATCATAACAAGTATCATAGTAACAACCATTACAACACGCCCGATAATAATGTACATATTCTTTACGTAATACTTTTATTAATAATAACCATTTGGACACTCAGATCGCACAAAGAGCAACGTTATCTCTATTTTTTCTATTTACCCGTAAACGAATTACGTCCCTTGGACATAAAATGTCAACGAGTATCATTTTGCGTGCCATAGAGTGCCAGTGGCATTTCTGACGTGGTCATCTCTGTTGAAAGTACGTATACAAATGAAAAACTTACGGTGAAACTCATTGTTGCCGTGTCATGGCTTGTACATGCAACTTCTGGGCTCACTTGGTAAGAGATTAACGTTGTGTCTTGATACAGGTTTGCTGCAATAATCATAACAAGTATCATAGTAACAACCATTACAACACGCCAGATAATAATGTACATATTCTATACGTAATACCTTTATAAATAATAACCATTTGGACACTCAGATCGCAGAAAGAGCAACGTTATCTCTATTTTTTCTATTTACCCGTAAACGAATTACGTCCCTTTGACATAAAATGTCAACGAGTATCATTGTGCGTGCCATAGAGTGCCAGTGGCATTTCTGACGTGGTCATCTCTGTTGAAAGTACGTATACAAATGAAAAACTTACGGTGAAACTCATTGTTGCCGTGTCATGGCTTGTACATGCAACTTCTGGGCTCACTTGGTAAGAGATTAACGTTGTGTCTTGATACAGGTTTGCTGCAATAATCATAACAAGTATCATAGTAACAACCATTGCAACACGCCAGATATTAATGTACATATTCTATACGTAATACCTTTATAAATAATAACCATTTGGACACTCAGATCGCAGAAAGAGCAACGTTATCGCTATTTTTTCTATTTACCCGTAAACGAATTACGTCCCTTGGACATAAAATGTCAACGAGTATCATTTTGCGTGCCATAGAGTGCCAGTGGCATTTCTGACGTGGTCATCTCTGTTGAAAGTACGTATACAAATGAAAAACTTACGGTGAAACTCATTGATGCCGTGTCATGGCTTGTACATGCAACTTCTGGGCTCACTTGGTAAGAGATTAACGTTGTGTCTTGATACAGGTTTGCTGCAATAATCATAACAAGTATCATAGTAACAACCATTACAACACGCCAGATAATATTGTACATATTCTATACGTAATACCTTTATAAATAATAACCATTTGGACACTCAGATCGCAGAAAGAGCAACGTTATCTCTATTTGTTCTATTTACCCGTAAACGAATTACGTCACTTGGACATAAAATGTCAACGAGTATCATTTTGCGTGCCATAGAGTGCCAGTGGCATTTCTGACGTGGTCATCTCTGTTGAAAGTACGTATACAAATGAAAAACTTACGGTGAAACTCATTGTTGCCGTGTCATGGCTTGTACATGCAACTTCTGGGCTCACTTGGTAAGAGATTAACGTTGTGTCTTGATACAGGTTTGCTGCAATAATCATAACAAGTATCATAGTAACAACCATTACAACACGCCAGATAATAATGTACATATTCTTTACGTAATACCTTTATAAATAATAACCATTTGGACACTCAGATCGCAGAAAGAGCAACGTTATCTCTATTTTTTCTATTTACCCGTAAACGAATTACGTCCCTTGGACATAAAATGTCAACGAGTATCATTTTGCGTGCCATAGAGTGCCAGTGGCATTTCTGACGTGGTCATCTCTGTTGAAAGTACGTATACAAATGAAAAACTTACGGTGAAACTCAGTGTTGCCGTGTCATGGCTTGTACATGCAACTTCTGGGCTCACTTGGTAAGAGATTAACGTTGTGTCTTGATAATAATATAATAATAATAATAATAATAATAATAAATTCTTTATTTCATGAAGGTACAACTCATTAAGATTATACAAACAATTGCACAACACTTATCTTCCATGAGGCCTTCTGATAACAACAGCAACTTATAAACAATAGCAAGTGAATACATGCACGTAACATTAATAATATGTTTCAAGCTGGCATTAAAAACAAGTATTCACTACTAACACAACTTAATTTGAGCAGAACACCTGTTATCTTGAAATAGAAATAATTTATAATTGTGTTTGAAAGCATAAATAGAAACAGAAGTCCGGATATTTTCTGGGATTGAATTCCAAGTCCGCATGGCAACATAGGTAAACGATTGTTTTAAATATTCGGATTTAGGTCTAGGATGCTTAATGTCATGTTTAATGCATGATCTTAAATTATATCTGCTATTTTCAGAAAATGTTATTAATTTACTTATGTATATTGGTGTAAGATTATGAATTGCTTTATAAACTAAAACACCTACTTGAAATTTACATCTTGTTTCAAATGACATCCAATTTAACTCATTGAAAAGATTTGCAGAAGGTGTATGTAAAGGTTTTATCAAAATCCAGCGTGCGATGCTTTTTTTGTAAAGTAACAACCTTTGTAAAATTTAATTTAGTACAATTACTCCAGAGGATAGATCCATAATCAAATATTGGAACTAAATATGCATTATAGAATAGCTTTTTCATATCA
>JAWPHD010023122.1:0-23025 GCA_037043455.1 Cyrtodaria siliqua | reverse complement strand
TAACACATCCTAATAAAGCTCGACAGTGTAAATACACCGAACACCAAAATGTCCACTTTCGTGTGGGGTCAAAATATAAGCAGGAAAGAGTTATGGATGTAGTCATTACGTATTAAACAACTCTAAAAGATCCCCGTTTTAGCCCATATCAAATACATACTTAAGCAACAACACCTCCATTTTCTCAATTATAAAGCTTTTTCTAAAAATCGTTTTAAATGTTAAATCCTGGAAGTTAATTAATATCCACATTTATATCATATGATACATACTCAAGAACGAAAAACGCCTCAGGTATATAGTTTTAATAATCAGTGCATGCACCTTTTAAACTAAAGTCGCCGTGTATATCGTTTTAGTATTCAAAACCGGTTTGATTTATTTCATGGAGAGAAACTAAAATGATTTATGTTCATAACTGATTTTGAAAAAACTATGTTAAACTACGGAACAGTCTTGAGTTTGCTTACTTCCAGTGATTAATTCCTTGAGTATAGTACTAATATATAACATGCAAACTATTAAGCGCCCATGACAATTTTAGAAAATCGGAATAATACAAGGTAACGATGGCGTATCTTACATATTAATTTAATTTGAAATTATTCGTTAATTTAGGACCAGCAATACCCGGAGACTTTACGTTTGACGTATTCGAGGAAGGCACTACAGAGAATTGGATTTTCTTACGTTGGAAATCAAACAGTGAATATATGCAAAGTACGCAAGTAGTGATAACGATTGACCCACCAACGTCGGATAGCCCCATCAATCAGACATGGAGTGACTTCAATACAGTCATCGTTAAAATGTTACCTTCTGGAACACGTATAACGTTCACATTATATATAGAAAAGAACGGGATTATGAGTGGAAACTACAGCACGACCTCTGGATACACAAGTAGGTAAAATAATACATGAATATATACTGAAAAGGGAAAAGAAACGCATAATCAAAACATTGCTTAGACTACACTAGTATACACACACAATTCTACGTAATATTTAAGATATATCTCAACGTGTTTTGTACAAAAAGGGGCTACAGCTAATTACAGAAAGGACAACTCTGTCATGTAGTAGAAATTTTCATCAAAGTATACGTTGTTACACACGAAATTCATAAATGTTGAATTTTCGCTTGAAAAGGCAAGCCATTTCAATATTGTGTTTAATGTTAAGAGATTGCAACGTTTAAAGCCTAAGTTTGATCACCTGCTTGAGCCATATGCCCATTCTGTCGATAATGAAACTTTAAATGGGTAACCATTGGTGTGTTCGGTGCTTTTTAAACCTTCTTTCCGAAAGGACATGCCCAATGTCGCCCTGTACAATTCGGTTAGCAGTAGCATATTAAACATACACTATATAGAGGAACTAGTCATTATGCGTTTCTTTTTCCTTTCAGTATAGTTTATTTGGCTTGATTTTGGAGGCGTAAATAGTGCAACGCTTTTTCGTGCGTTTAACATGCCGGACGGTAGAAACTTACCATCTCAATCCCTGGAGCAGTGGTTAATTAGTTTTGTCTTCATTGTTCAGTATAATGTGTTTCTTCTTTTTACAACAAAGAAATAATATGAATTTTAGGCACTGCCTAAGACCGAGCAGAGCTCTTAAAATTAATACTTACATGATATATCGGATCGCATGTAAAATGTAACTTGTAAACCAAATATTTAACTCTTAATAATTATTCTATATTGTTGTGATAAAAGACTTACCTATCTTAAGTTTCTTGTCAATGACAGCATATCAAATCCTGAACTCTCTGAATTATACAAAAAATGGTTGGCATACCAGGGGTCATGCGCCAAGTTGACATTATTGTCTATATGTATAATAATGATAACTTGCGCATCCATCGCGACGTGCACGCCACCTCTGTTGGATGGACATTGGCTGATTGAAGTTTCATTAAAATGGTCTGAGAAATAAAGTTTCATGTTTTTTTACCATAAACAGTCATGTTAAAAAACACCGAAACATATGAGTAAACTGTTGACTGCTCATAATTTCGATCATCAAAATCAGCTGACCAAGCAATGACCTAGACATTTGGCACACCTCTAAATTGTGGTAGGTTTAACTCAAACTCCGTCTTTATCATAGTTTGTTTGTTTGTATGATGTTTTACGACATTTTCAAACATGTAAGGTTATATTCTAGTATGACGGTCGATTTTTTTTGTGTTGGAGGCATCCACCCACTTTTCCTGGGTCCACCCACTTTCCTGGGTAGAAACAGTACTGTACAACTCCCGCCATCCGTAAGAATCGACACTTCCTCACTTACAAGTCGAGATCCCAGTGGGATTCGAACCCGCAGCGATGAGAGGTAAAGGTCTACAATGCAACGTCGTTAACCATTCGACCACGGAGACGCTTCGTCTTTCTCATAAATGTTCAATCAAGTTTATTGTAAAATTTGTGATTTTTTTTAAACCAAATTTTAAACATTATCTTATTTTTACTCTTTCAACTCAAGGGGCACCTTTCCAGGGTTCATATTGTTTTCAAGAGAGAATAGTTTTGTATCAGACATATCTGTTTGGCAGCGACTACAAATAGTGTCATTGAACATTTTCATTTCAGTTCTTCTTTCTAGACAAATGTCACATTTAGAAAAAAAATTACGACATCTGTTCTATTTCAAAGGCAAGTATAACATCCATAGCAAGGAGGAATTTTTCATTTTTCTGTAATGGTGCAGCTTCTGGTATGTCCTGTATTTGATATGTTTTGGTTATATACCTTTTTTCCGTTTATTTCTCATTTCCCTTTTCTTTGATTCTGACTGTGTTTCGTTTTCAAGAGGTTTTTCATAATTGATTCCTAGTTTCCTACATAAAGATTGGTTATATTAGAGTTGGAATTTGAGTCTTTATTTGGTTCAGTATATGATATAATTTTCTGAATTATGTTTGCTCTTGTTGCCATGTGTGTTTTCGGTGGGTGATTTTCGCTTTTTACTTTTAACTGTTCATTGTTCAAAAGCAAGTCAATGGTTGTACATGACAATTCTCCTTCATTGGTTAAAAAAGAATACATAAGATATTGCTTCGCACAATTTTGAAGCGTAAAACGCATGTGTACATTGATGTTGTAGCCTAACATGGAAGACACAGTTTCAATCTCATAAGCTGTGGCCCACCCACGACCTTTTAACATTTCCCTATCGTATTGAAGTTTGGTCATGTTAGGACTGTGGTAAATTTGGACTAACTCCTCCATGTCAACCCTGTTATCAGCAATATACGAGTATATATTTCTCCTATATTGTCTTGTCGAAGTGCCGTAAAACACCATTCATTCCTATATTGTCTGAACATATTTACTTTTCCAGTGTTATGCTTAGACATAGGCAATGAAAAAAGCAGTCACCATCACCAGACACATTGTATTATTGTTAATATAAGTGGGACAAGCTTGAAGGCTGAACTCAGTTGGAAGATTTGTCTCCTGTCAGTTCACTACTTTTAAACAGAAAAGCAGCGTGTGCGTGAAGATCACTCTGACTTACCCTGCGATGAACTGAATTCAAGAGAGAGATCTTTCTATGCACATATTTAAAACATATATTCTGACAGTTTTGACACCTGTCAGTTCTCTGTGTTTACCAACAAAACGACACTTTGACGTCATACATAGACGTCACACATCGACGTCATCACATCGTGATCCCGAAAAATGACGGGATTGGTTGAGTTTTCACGATTGTGTTTTTCTTTGTTGTAAACAGAGATATAAACATTGGTTTAATGAAGGTTAGTTTAATTTTGACAACCAATAACAAATAATAAAACAACTGCTAATAATAAGCATTCTTTTAATGCATTTAATAAATATCGCTTCATTCGCAACTACTCGTCAATATCCCGAAGAATGACGGGATTAGCCGAACTAGTACGAATACTCCGAATAAACGTTTATCAAACTACGAAAAGAGACAATCGTCCAAGTGAAACAGACTGATCCCCTGATGATTTGAGGAAAAAATCCGAAATTGAGGAACTCAATTGACTCAATTTCGACAATGGCGGCGCTTCCGGTGCTACACAGTTTTTTTGCCAAACCAGGTACGATTTCAAAACTTGCACATGTGTTATCATTAGCCGATCATCGTCGGCCAGCTGGGCCGGCCGAGCTCTGCTCGGTATAAAGTTAGAAATCCGAAATTGTGTAACAAAACAGTCAGGATTATTTTAGTTTTATAATTTAACGATGAGTACCATGTTATTTTTACCTTTGCGATATTGACCTGTACGTAATATACATTTCTCTGCCGTTTTCGTCACGTAGTATGACCTTGTTGACGACTTTGGACTATTACTTTGTGGGAGGGCGGGGATGGGAGGGCATAACAGTCAAAATGTGTGTATTTAAAAAACATTCAATGACAGGTCATTCAATCATTTGCAAAATACTTATTGAGTTAATACAATTTGTAAACTATTTTCATATGTTTGAAAGTGATTTAAGACGGTTCCAATAGGACTTAATCTGAAATCAGTCGGGTGTTTGACAAAAAAACACTACGGCAATGCAATACGGTACAAATCGGCATGATGAAAACTAAAATGCTTCCTCGAAAAATGCGAAGTGATACAGCACAAAGTAAATCAGTATGTTGCAATATGAAACAGTTTAACGCAAACACTTTTAGGTATTAAAAACCGATGAAAATGAAGTCAATGCAACGCAGACAAAATCAATTCGATACAAACTGAATTCATAACGTGTAAAGTGAAACGGTACAGTTGTGGCAGCACTGTCGATCTATGTATCGCCGATACGATTACGTATTCCTTGTTATTTACGTTACATTTAATTTACCTTTGAAGAAATTTAGTTCGGGTATTTTGAGATAGTAGTTAATATTTGGAGTAGTTTGCACGAATAATATTTTCCGTTTGGAAAAAAGATAGCATTTATAATTAAAAGGACGCACGTCAACATCGATTCTTTTTTAAATCGCAAAGTACCGTTAGTTTTTTAAAATTATTATTAATAACTGTTTGATTAGTTTAAAGGAAATTGTTTTTGCATAACCCATTATGGATTGTATTGCACCAATAACATATTTAAACATATAATAGAAAAAACGATAACACGAAACTGATTGATTGATTGATTGAATTGGATTTTATAGTCGCACCAACAGCTAAGGTCATATGGCGACTTTCCAGCTTCCATGGAGGAAGACCCCAGGTGCCCCTCCGGGCAATTTTCGTGCACGGGCGGGCACCTGGGTAGAACCACCGACGTTCCGTAAGCCAGCTGGATAGCTTCCTCACATAAAGATTCCTAGAACACGAAACTGACTCCAAATTGTATTACAATGTATTTAAATGAATGCAAACATATTAAACGTTAATTTAATATTCTATTAAAATGTGTTGCGTAATTTTAATATCTGATGGAGAATATTATGACAATGTATTTACTTAAATATCCCAAAGGAATTAGTCTACTGTCGTAAACATAAGCAGTAAAAGTACATCCCATCAAAAGGCAACCTCTAACTATAAAGTGCACATCCATTAAAATAAGCCAACCAATACAGGTACGCTGAAAAACCTGAGAGACGAACGCTCGTGCACCCACCTACCTTTCAGGGTTTCGAAAGGTGCAATAATTGAAGTCCACGATGTTGTCCTGTCACCGCCAGGAGAAAAGTAATATATAGTGACTGACTGTAGAGGGTCAATCACCACATATACACTAACTGGGCATGAACATACGGATACAACCATCCAACCAGCATCGGTCCTGGTGTCTATCCCATCCCTGGGGACATAATCCCTTTGCCATAACTTGGCAACTGTTGAGATTCCCACCCCCTAATATACATAAATATATATACACTGACTGGGCACGGATACAACCATCCAACCAGCATTGGCTCCAGTGTCCATCACCACCCTTGGGAACATAGCCCCAGGGTCATAATTTGAAAACCGTTGAGTCAATAAAACCATCCACCCAGCATTCTCGGGTAATAGGTAATAGCCTAGGTTATAACTTGGAAACCTTTGAGATCCCCGCACACCCCCCCCCCGCCCCCACCCCCCCCCCCCCGCCCCCACACATAATAAACATACATACACTTATTGGGCAAGAACAGACGGATACAGCTTTCCAACCAGCAATGGTCCTGGAGCCTATTGCTTCCCCTGGGGAGATAACCCCTGTACCATAAGTTGGTATATACTAGTATGCACTTACTGGGCATAATAAGACCGATAAAACAATCCAACCAGCATATCCCCACCCTCGATGCATAGCCCCTTGGGTCATATCTTGGAAACCCTTGAGATCCCCATTCCATGACCTTATATACAGTTACCGGGACTAAGGCGGGTGCAGAAATTGCGACTGCGTGATCTATTAAGCTTGTTTGGGAAAAAAAATCTTTGTGAAAGATCATCAAGTGGACGATTGAGATTCACTTTGACACTCCTGTTTATCACATTGTTTAATACAATATACATATGTATGCATCGATGTTTTATTCCATTGTATATTGCACTAAGCGTGTCCTTTTCTGTACCGCCTGTAGTTTTCTATGAACGTGGTCAGTTTCACGGGAAATAATCTTGCAAGTAACGTGGAAAAAGATCAACAGTGCTGCTCTCGTCGTACTGTTTCACTTTGCACGTAATAAATGCAGATCCTGTCTAACAGGTTGTATTTGCAGTGCACAAACGTACTTTGTTGTGTATCACTTCGCATTTTTCGAGGAATAATTTTAGTCGTCATAATACATCTTATTATACCTTACATAAATGCCCATGCTGAATCCCCATAGACTACGTATACAATGTGTAATGTCTTACTATCTCATGCGAGAGTGATAGTAAAGGGTGATAGTAAATCGCAGGGTAATAGTAAAAAATTATCGCATGCGCAGCTTTGATGCGCGTTGGAGTGCGTACTGTTTCGGTGACGTCTTCGGCTCAGTATTGTGAAATGCTATTTTTAATTCATCATAACTTCAAAAGTACTTTATCGATTTTAATAAACTACCACTCATTTTCTTAGTTACGTTATTCACAAGCCAAAGCTATTACTTTCGTAGAAATGTTTTGAAAAAAAGTTGTTTTTGAAAGAAAAAAAATAAGAAAAAAATCCGGCAAAGTGAAATTACTGAAAATGAACCTTATTTTGGCACGAGTGGATTTCGGTATAATAAAATAAATATCACATTCATGAGAGGGAGATAGTAAGAATGTTAACCCTTCGGATATTGATTTTCACCCTCGGCTTCGTCTCGGGATATTATATAATGTTTTGTATTGCATTAGTTGTTTAGTAATACGGATTGTCATTACATATATTTTAAACTGAATCGTATGGTTTGACATTTTACATCGTGCCATTTCAGCTGGAATCGTATTAAACCACTTCTTTACGAACGAACAGGCTTTAAATGTTGTATCAAATCAATACATTATGGAATGACTTTATGTTGAATTTAACGGCCTGTAAATATTCAATTTTGTACGGCTTTGGCTTCCCGTACTATTACCTTTTATGTTAATATGATCGACGTTAATCTGAACTGATTCGCCATATTCTAGCAATATATTAGTATATAAATATTATGAGGACAGTTAACATACTCACCCTTATGAAAAGATCAATTGAGGCGAAACCTTTGTTAATAATTTTACGTGTTAATACAACCTCTTCATTCGCAGACATGTAAATGATTTGTATACATCTAGAGTCATGATTTATACACTGAAGAAAACATGCCAGTAAGATATAATTCTCTGAATGGCATTTTGGTCTATATTAGAAAAGGGTGATGTTATTATTAATTTATTCATAGCATTATATTAAAAGAGATGTTTTTAATTTTCAGATAAGAGCACATTAATGAAAACACAGTAAAGGACAGTGGCATTCTATTGTACATGCTGATACAATGTTTTTTAATGTATGGTCAAATGATATCTAAATACTGTCATTCGCGAAAGAATTACAAACATTTTACTTTATTTCCTGAATGAATCGAATTATATATAATTTCAGAACCCGAACCACCTGTTGGCCTTAGTCTGTCTGACATTGGGGAAAAACATTTGACTGTGGAATGGAATAATGATCCCTCAAAGATGTGCACTTACTACGAACTAACTATCAGTCCAGTTGAAGGTGACGGCACAGTAAATGTGACACGTAGTGAAAGCGTTACTTCGTACACCTTTACCAACCTTACAGGTGGAACACAATACAATGTAACGATTAAGTCTGCTGTGCCTGGTTTCAAAAGTGAAAAAAACAATCCTCATTTAAGAGCATTCACAAGTAAGAATTTGTAAATATATAATTTTGAATTGTATTAAATTTCAACTGAAATCAGCTTTCGTCTACCTGCATCATGAGAGGACGGTAACGATGAATGACTTTTTCCAACCTTGTCTTGTCCTGCTCTTAATGGTTTATTCTATCATTGTTCTGTCTTGTGACAATTCATGAGTGGTTGTTTTGTAGTTTATATGATTATGTTCTTTTATATTGATATATACACGATCATCGTTGTGTTATACTTATATTGCCTATTAATGCAGCCTGGTTTAATAGATTATACAGCATGGCGAGAATATCTTTTTTAGGATCACAATAGGGTAAGCGTGAGGTTTGGTGCACCCTAGAACCTCTCTTTAAACACCAACGGCCTTTTCATTACACACCGTTTCAATGCGGTACCTCTATCGTCAACCCTTTCGGATCTGTGATGTCATATACCTTGTCTATTAATATATTTTGTTGTGATGCATGTTTTTGAATGCTACATTTTCTGTTCGACTTGCATATCAACATTATAATATACAACGAAAAAAGTGCTTCTTTAAATATTGCATCAATGTTATGGTCATGCCTGGTGTCAGAAACATCTTTTACGAACACTTATAATGTTTTATCACATGGAACTGCTTGTATTCCGTATAATATACCCATTACGTATTTCCTTATATTAACCATGTGTAATACAAGGCGACCGAATTAGTCGGTCGTTGAAGTGCAGTGTCAGTACGTTCGTCTAGTCAATGTACCGGAACACCCGTTTAGTCCGTGGAGTCCGTGGATATAGCACTGAATCGGCGATGTTGTGAGAGTAACAGTCCGCCGTATGTAGATTCACCACAAGCAATAATGTGTATTTTTTTGTCGTTTCTGAGCCATGTGATAAAAAAGGATCTGACACTCGTTGTCATTTCATACAAAATGTTATTAAACTCGTCCAGGAATTTGTTATTAAGCTCGCCGGGGCTCGCTTAATTACAAATTCCTGAACTCGTTTAATACAATTTTGTATGAAATGACAACTCAGGTCAGATCCTCTATATATCTATTTTTATAGAATCACAATAGGTGTCAGTATGGATACTTATCATCATATCAAAAATGTATTGCAATCTATTGCCTATATCAATCTAAATTAGTTAAAAAGACATACACTTCCTAATGCAATTATTTTTTGAAGACAAGAGTGTCACGTATCCGAAAGGCCCTGTGTTGATCTCCCCTGTTTATTCTTTCGACCTGGAACTTAATTATAGGATTCCATGTACTGACGTTCAGAAATGTAAACAAATGAACTTTTGTTGCACCTTATATATCCTCTCATGAAAAGACTCTATAAACCCGAGTCTATTACTTTTCCCTCTTATTTGTGTTTTTTGCTTCCAAAGGGATCACCTTTGCAGTATTTCTTGACATTCCTAGTAGCGTTTGTTTAGTGCTGTGTGGTGGCTTGAAAAAGTCGCCCCAACTACAAATCAGAAGTGTTATGACTTACTGTTCCTATGTGGTCATCAACCGAAATATTTGTGCTTTTTAAGTAGAATACCGCATAAGCCGGTGCTATGGGACATGAAAGGTGTTGCACTTTATATTACGTCTAATTAACAGACTCAAGAAAACCGAGTCTCTGCTTTTCGCTCTTGTTTGTGTTTGTTGCTTCCAAGTATCCCCTTATCAGTATATATTGAGATTCACACACATTACCATTTGTTACATGTAAGTGTTGTATGGCGTCTGTAAAACGTCGCCCCGACTAGAAACAAGTAATGTTATTATTTATTGGTCCTTTGGGATCATCCAGCCCAAGTGTTGTGACTTTAACTTTAAAAAAAAGGGTTCATTATAAATGTAATGTTATAAACAAATATTGCGAAAATGTCCATTGATTCTATTTGTTTCTCTTTTCTAAATCAAACCAAATAAGCTTTAAATATCATGTTAATAAAACTCAGCATTACGTCCTTTCCCAGCCAACATCATTATGCCGGCAATAGGGGGCGTGAGACGTGTTGCATCCTATATTACCTCTCATGAACAGAATCAACAAGAACGAGTCTGTTACTTCTCTTGCAAGATATTTCAGTATTTATTAATTTATTAATTAGTACGAAAGGCATTATTCCGAATAATCAAGGTCACCAATTGGGTTACATATGAAAAAATCGATTTTCCCATATATAAGAAATTACATAAAACAATTATATAAAATGGAGCTACACATAATTCTCATATAAATATTTTTATATGGTATTTATATAATAGGCATTTTCATATAATTTTCCTATGACTGAGAATAATTTCAAAATGAATGTATCCATATTTTACGCATATATTGCCTATAAATGCTGCATAGTTTGTTAGAGAATATAACCTGGCGGGGATATATTTATTAACACTGTCCTATTTTATAGGGATAACAGTAGGGTAAGGGTGAGGTTGGGTGCACCCTAGAACCTGGTTTAAACCCCATCGGACCTTTGTGTCACTTACCGTTCCAAGGCGGTAGCCCTATTGTCAACCCGTTTATGTTCGTGTTATCGTGTCTTGCCTTAAAGTCATCTTTAAAAGTGTTTGTTTCTGTGCGTGCTTTTGGCTGACTGTGGTCCTTTAATGCTGCATTTCTTGTTCGAATGTTATATCTACTTTGACTGGTTAATCATTTTAACTGTTGATTTGTTTTTATATAACACGTCACAATTACTAATCACGTGACCAAGGAATCACTTTTATAATTCTCAAATGACTCTAAATATAACGATCGATGTGTATTGCAGTATAGTATTAGCAACTCTAAATTCGTCTTTGAAGTAAAATACTACTTTAAGTCTCTATGAACGTGAGAAATGTTGCACTTTATATTATCTCAAATGAATATGTTCAGTACTAGAAGGTATAAAAGTCGAACAAGAAATCTTGCCTTCATAAATCACGCAATCAAACAAACAACAATAACAAGGAAACATAGAAGCAAAGTATTCAACACCACAAAGATAAAAAGGGTTGACTATAGGGCTGCCGCATTGAAAACGGCAGTGGTGAAAATGCCGCTGGGGGTTTAAATCTGTTCTAGGCTGCACCAATATTCACTCCTATTTTATTGCCATCCCAGTTAAACGAGACAGTGGAAATAAAGAAATCCGTCACTGGATGTATTATCTAAACAAACTACTGTGCATTTCATGGTGCCTAGAAGTCGAATATGAATCGAGATTTCTTTTATTACTTGCTATATGTTTTCATGCCTGATATGGTTGATAGAATAAAAATAGACGCTCCTGGATCTGTTTACAATCTTGCCATAGCCATCCTTTATGCTTCAAAAAGCCTAAAATTCGTTTTGTACCCTCCTGTTTACATTGTAAAAATTAAAACAATATGGCGACATTATTTTTAGAAATTGTCGCCTGCGCATGTGAAATGAATGTAGGTTATGCAGGGTGGTGTTGTTGTTCAATGTTCAGCACCTCCAGCAATCGATATACTTTTATTTTGGAATGAAAAACATTATATCTAGCAAATAATAGGCAGGTAAATAGTATACTGCGTTTATATTTTATTATTTACCCCACTATTGGTCAACTGATTTTTTAAGTCACCCTACCCTAGAAAAATGGAATATTCCGCCGTCGCCATTTTGGTTTTCGGCTGTCAATAAATGTACATGTAAACAGAGGGGTCAAAAGGAAAATTTGACTGCGAAGCTTATAGGATGACTATGCGAAGATTGCAAACAGGTACAGGAGCGTCCGTTTTCATTTTATTAAATCATATCAGGTATGGATACATGTAGAAAGTAATACAAAAGTCTCGATTCATATTCGACGTCTAGGCACCCTGAAATGCACGATAGACAGCAGCATTATGTAATGTCAGTATAACACAAAGATGATCGTGTATATGTGAATATAAAAACATAAGCCCCAATACAAATACTCCTTTACTTGGCAATGATAACATGAATGTTGTACCGTAATGTTTGGCAAAATCGCTTTTGTGATCTCCCTAATACACTGGACTTCTAACAGAAACGTTACATGGATTAAACCCTCCAGTGGCCGTTTTGCCACTAACCGTTCCAATGTGATACCCTATTGTCAACTAGTTAGTGGTGTCTAATACTTTGCTTCATATAATCTAGTTATTGTTGTTTTGATTTGCTTTGGTTGGTTATGTTGTGTGAATGCCACATGTTCTATTCGACCTTTATACATACGTTCGTAATAAATAACTTAACATGTTATTTCTCGACTTTATTAGAATTATTAAATGCCATAATATTACATTTACACGTTTTATTTGGAATAAAAAAGAGTATGTTCTTAACACAGGACCACAGCCGCCACACTATGCCGAGATTCAGGAGCAATACGAACGAAGTCTTCAGATCTTAATAGTATCTGAATCGTCACTGAAAGACGGATACCATATACAGGTTATTCCTTCAGTGACTGGAGAACCTCTCGAAACCAACAATGATACTTATGAAATAACTGGATTAGCAGCAGGAACATTTTACACTTTGAAGATATACACATATCTGAACGGACTAGATAGTGAAAGCTATTTCGAATGTGGAAACTTTACAAGTATGTATAAAAACAGTAGTTTTGTTTCTGAGCTTACTAGTAATTTGTTCATCTATACTTTATATTGAGGTGTTTCAAAAGATGCTTGAATAATGTGGATATATACGACACTTTACTGTTATCAACCTGGGTGTCACATCAGTATAAACATATGTTCGTGTAAGCATTGCCATACATTTGAATGAAATGAGAAAACAATACATTTTTGATCGACACCTGCACTTCAGCTATCATACCTTGGGCAATTGTGGTTATGATGCAATGAATTTTCGAATCACGTATAATTTAATATGTACCTTCTGCTTATGGTAATCATTGCGGAACACTTTTATCCTTTTCCGTTAAGCTTTTACAATGTATTATTACGTACTTTCCAAAAATATGGACTTTTCTGCTCATTCGGATGGCTGTAATTCGGCAAATAAATCCATTCCTATATTTTGCCCCGAGGACATTATATGGATTTTGTTCCTTGTTTAGTTTAACTCCATATCCTACCACCGTTTCGGCCCTCTCGCGCACCACATACCTCAGGCGCTCATGGTAACACCCGTGTTGATATCGACGCAGTTTCAACACAATGGCAGAGGCAACGCATGCTTCACTCACTGAACGAATGTTAGAGCTGGATTGTCTCGTTGGGGAACACAGAAGACACATCGATGTATTACTAAATAATACAAATTAGTTCCACCATGTTGGGGAATGTCGGTTGTCGAAGTTGATCTGAGGTAGAAATGAATGTGTATCTGGCAATGTTTTCCATATCATAAGGAAAAATGATCTTGTGAACACGTTAGCACTTTCATTTATTTATTTCATCTTTACCAATTTTTTCCAGATTGTTAATTTCAATGACAGCTCGGACAATATGCTATATTGGGATACGCGGTCGAGTGTTAAAATCCCACTAGGGACTAACAAGGGTGCAGCAATGTCTCAGATTTTGACTCCGCCCACAAGGACGCTCTTGATGTTAATCGGGTAAAAATCACACAAAAATGCATTTGATTCTAATTCGGAATAGTCATTTACGGATGCGAGGCACAACATATACAAAACCTGTTTTGTCCTGCTGCTTATAGGGGTTCCTCTACAGGGTTACAATTTGGGGAGCTTGCAGTACGTTATTTACTATTACAGAGATTCGACCTTGTGCACTATGCAATGTCACGATTTACAAACTCTACAAAAACTGTTTTCTATTTATAAAAATCTACTCTGGCCAGTCGCTGCGGGTCAAGATAATCGATAATGGCAACGTTCTGCAGTCGTTTATATTTAAACGCTGTGGATAAACTCTGTGGAGCAGTCTAGAGGTTTACATGTTCAAATGCATGATTATCGAAAAATTACACGGTGGCAGAAAGTACATGAATGTCAGTTCGAGTGTAGGTTTCAAAACATTTTAATTGTGGCCTTCGAATTTTCGTGAAAACGTATTTGTTGACAGGCATGTTCCGAGCTTTGCCATATAGACAGCACACCACCCTCTCCGTGCTCTCCATGCTTTTTGAAAGATCATGCGAGCATTCATGGGCACAGACATTTTGTGCTTTTCAGTCATCTTCAGTACAAAGCACTTGGTTGTATCACAGCCTGTGAAGAAATTAATATAGTATGGGTAGTACAGAGCAAATATCAGACTCCTTAGTCTTAACAATTTGTTTCACATTCAACATTCACATTCCTTTATTACTCATCCCAGTGCAAAACAATACATATGGTTGTATATAGCAGTTTTGTCATCTGCAACGGTAATCCGGTAACATTTTGCACAGAGCAGATTTCAAGACCTTGGAGTTTGGAGACCTTGGAGTTTTATACATATGTGTCTGTTTTCCACTGGCTGCAAACGAAATAAATGAATTGTGTCTCGCCTGTGCTCGGCCGTTTTCAAAGGTCCATTATTGTACTCTTTATTGTCATGATTACGCGTGAAACTCTTCAAATCACGAGGGGTCTTCGTGGCATTGACAACAGGAAGGTTGGAATTTCCTCTCGGCTATTGCACTCAAACTAATTGTTATTTATAGGGATGTAAGTGTCTGTAACAAAGTCGAAGCAAGGTGCTTTTATAAGATGGTCAAACACCAGCTCTGTGAAATTGTCAAAAGTACCAGGAACTAAAGGTTGATTCTGAGGTGTTGCATTACCTTAACATAGTCTTTGGCTGTTACTTGTGATATGCAGGCTTCATAACCGCTGCTCCAAACTAAATTCCATTTTGTTTATTTCGCTCTTCAGGGCATAGTATTTTGTAAGATACTGGGACCATACGCCGCTGGACATGGGAGAGGAAAATGACCACCGCCATATGCATGCCATCTTCGGGATAATTAAAATGTTGTGCTATTGATTTTATGAATATTGAGTTCTGCTCAACCCGGGGCTAGAGGGCGTGAGCGGTAGCTAGCATATTTTACTACCGTTCATGAACCGTCTCAATCAAACCGAGACTGCAATATTTTGTATGTGTCGTGTTCGGCCGTTTTCAAAGGTTCATTATCGTACTCTTATACATACACAGTATGTTTAGTACATACACAGTATGTTTAGTAGGCTCATGTGTAAGTTGCTCAACTGGATGCCTCTAAGCAGTGGAGCAATTGGGCTGTGTCAGTTTTAACTGAATGTCATGGTAAGGAGGCTAGAGGATATGATACCTTCAACTGAAGATCTATCTTATGTTTGATCAACAAGAGAATCAATTAAACAAATATTTTGAATTCTGCTTTAATCTAAATCAGTTTGCTCGTTGTTTAAGCTTCTAGGGCACTTCAGTTGATTAACAGGTTTACAGTTTGCCTCTCTTCTCGTTGTGTAAGCTTCTTGGGCACTTCAGTTGATTAACAGGTTTATAATTTGCCTCTCTTGATTGGTTCGTGGAATGTGGTCGGGTCCGCGTCTCAATTAACACGTCATTGACTCTTAGATAGTCTATTCATCTGATATAGATATAAAAATCGAACAGGAAAAGTAGCATTCAAGGACGACAGTCAACCGCAAACACACACAGAAACAAAGAACAACTATATAAAAATGAATAGAAGGCAAAAGAAGACATCACAAACACACAAGGGTTGACAATAGGGCTACCGCCTTGGAACGGTCAGTGTCAAAAAGGCCGCTGGTGGTTTAAACCAGGTTCTAGGGTGCACCAAACCTCACATTTACCCTACTGTCATCGATAAAACGGGACAGTGTAAATAAAGAAATCCCCGCCATGAACTATTAATCTAAGGTTGCGATAGATAATCATCTACATCTCTCTGTGATAGAACTAGTAGTCATTGATACCAGCTGGGAATAGGTTTGTAAAGCCAATGATAGATTCCGTGGCTCTTCTCGCGTCTTTCTCATTGTCCTTTGGCTGGGATGGATGCAGTTCATTGTGCGAAGAAGTAACTTCTGATGCCATATTTGTCATTTGGAGAGTGGCCTCTAACAGCTAGCTCTACGAGGACGTGTAATGCACAAACGGTAGTACCGATATGCTGCATACTTTATACGGAATCCAAGAATGCAACCCTTTGCATTTGCAAAGGGTTGATTGGTAGTTTGCTGAATAGTTATGTAGCTTGTGAACGAGAGACACAGAATCCCCTGTTTTGGAGTAGTTCAGTTGACCCGGGTTTGTTTGTGACTAGACTCGGGGAGCTTATGGGATGACGAGTTGTCCGTCGTCCGTCGTCCGTCCGGCCGTCCGTCGTCCGTCGTCAACTTTTGTCTTGTTAAGACCATAGGGCCTTCATTTTTCACCCGATCTTTACCAAACGTTAACAGGTTGTTAATATTAATGAAAGCTCGGACAAGTTCGAAAACCAGCCAGATCAGAATAATTTCACCGGAGTTATGGCCCTTGTTTTGCTGAAAATGCCATATTAAGCCTTGTGAACACTCTAGCACCTTCATTTATTATTTGATCTTTACCATACTTGCACACAATGTTAATATCAATAAAGGCTCGAACAAGTTCGAAAACCAGCCAAATCGGATCAGTAACATAGGAGTTATGGCCCTTGATTTTTCTGAAAATTGCTGTTTTCTGACTTGTGAACGCTCTAGCCCCTTCATTTATTATTTGATCGTTACCAAACTTGCACAGATTGTTATTACCAATTATAGCTCGGACAAGTTCGGCTGAATTGGGTCAGTAACACCGGAGTTATGGCCCTTGTTTTTTCTGAAAACTGGCATTTTCTGCCTTGTGAACACTCTAGGGCCTTCAATATTAATCGGATCTTTACTTAACTTTGCCAGTGTCTTCATGTCAATGAAAGCTCGAATAAGTCCGAAAACCGGCAAGATCGAAATAATTTCAACGGAGTTATGGCCCTTGTTTTGCTGAAAAATGCCATATTAAGCCTTGTGAACACTCTAGAACCTTCATTTATTATTTGATCTTTACCAAACTTGCACAGATTGTTAATGTCAATGAAAGCTCGGACAAGTTCGAAAATCAGCCAGATCGGACAGTATCGGCGGAGTTATGGCCCTTGATTTAGTTCAAAATGCTATAGTTTGCCTTGTTAAGACGATAGGGCCTTCATATTTCATCCTATCTTTACCAAACTTTACCACATTGTTAATGTCGTTGAAAGCTCGAACAAGTTCGAAAACCAGCTATATCGGACCAGCAACAGCGGAGTTATGGCCCTTGATTTAATTAAAAATGCTATATTTTGCCTCGTTAAGACGATAGGGGCTTCATTGTTCATCCGATCTTTAACAAATTTTATCAGATTGTTAATATCAATGAAAGCTCGAACAAGTTTGAAAACCATTTATATCGGACTAGTAACAGCGGAGTTATGGCCCTTGATTTAGTTCAAAATGCTATATTTTGCCTCGTTAAGACGATAGGGGCTTTATTGTTCATCCGATCTTTACTAAACTTTACCATCTTGTTAATCATAATAAAAGCTCGGATAAGTTCGAAAACCAGTTAGATCGGACTAGTAACAGTGGAGTTATGACCCTTGATTTAGTTAAATAGGCTATATTTTGCCTCTTTAAGAAGATAGGGTCTTAATTTTTCATCCGATCTTTACCAAAAATTACCAGATTGTTAATATCAATGAAAGCTTGGACAAGTTAGAAAACCAGCCAGATCGGACCAGCAACAGCGGAGTTATGGCCCTTGATTTAGTGAAAAATGCTATATTTTGCCTCGTTAAGACGATAGGACCTTCATTTTTCGTCAGATCTTTACCAAACTTTACCAGATTGTTACTATCAATGAAAGCTCCGATAAGTTTGAAAACCAGCCAGATTGGACCATTTGCACCGGAGTTATGGCCCTTGATTTTCTGAAATATGCTATATTTTGGCCTTATTAAGAAGAAAGGGCCTTCATTTGGCCAAATTTCATTGAAATTTTTCAGGGATGATCAGTACCAAGCCTAGTTGTACATATCGTCACTGTGTTCCAGTTGAATGATTTTGGCGGAATTATGTCCCTTTAAAGGTTTTAATACACAAACTTTGTCCTGACTAGTTTTCCTGAACCCCTGGCCGGATTTAAACAAAACTCTTTAGGGATGATCAGTTCCTGGTCTAGTTGTGCAAATCTATTCCGTGTTCCGGTTGAATGATTTTTGGCAGAGTTATGGCCCTTTAAAGGTTTTAATACACAAACTTTGTGTGGACTATTCTCCTGAACGTCTCCCCACATTTCAACGAAACTTTACAGGGATGATCAGCACCAAGCTTAGTTGTGCATATCATCGTCACATTCCGGTTAACAGATTTTTGGTGGAGTTCTGGCCCTTTAAAGGTTTTTGATACACAAACATTTTCCGGGCTAGTTTTCCTGAACCCCTGGCTGGATTTTAAAGAAACTTGACAAGGATGATCAGTATCAAGCCTAGTTGTGCATATCATCGCCATATTCGGGTTGAATGATTTTTGTCAAAGTTATGGCCCTTTAAAGGTTTTAATAGAGAAACGTCCAGATTAGTCTGTTCTGAACTCCTTGCTGGATTTCAACGAATCTTGATGGGGATGATCAGTACCAAGCCTAGTTGCGCCTATCATTGTCGTGTTCTGGTTGATTGAATTTTGGCAGAGTTATGGCCCCTTAACATTTTAATACATTAACTTTGTACAGACTAGTTCTCCTGAACCTCTGGCTGGATTTCAACGAAACTTGTCAGGGACAATTAGTACCAAGCCTAGTTGCCTATATCATCACCATGTTCTGGTTGAACGATATTTGAAAGAGTTATGGCCCCTTGTGCATAAACTTATCTTTAGCCAGTAGAGCGTACACAGGCCCTCTTGGGGACTCTTGTTTTTTATATGATTGTATTATATTCACGGTATTTATTTATTATAATGAATTACCATATGGGTTTTGAAAAAAAACATAGTTAAAAGTGAAAAACTTGCACCATTATTTCTGGAACCATTTAATGTTACACTGAACTTTAAATGGGTAGAAAATGTTGCGTTTATTTTACGTAAAGTAAACATATATTACATTTTTATTTATTTAAATGTTTTTATTTATTTTTATTTATGTATTTGCACATTTATATATTCATTGAATGTATTACATTGAGATTATTTAACTGCTGTGATCGATTATAGGAAATCCTTCACTAGATGGTAGATGTGTGGTTCTTTTGAAAAAACAACACACGTCTACCATCGAGTGAAGGATTTCCATATAATCGATCACAACAGATAAATAATCGATTTATCACATTTTTAATCATATTATGTATGATTTTAACCAACATTATTCGCTTTATGTAGCGTTTTCGGCGGATGACATCGACGTCACCAACACGTTATTGACGTCATGAGGCAAGGTCACAGTTAGTTATTTTTGTGTTGGGAGTTAGTTATTAAAATATACCGATTACGAATATTCTTTCACTGAAAAATCTCCATCTTTCACCCATAGAAATGTAATAAATTTTATTACTAAACTAGTCATCATTGATATAAAGAACAAGCGCCTTTATTTCTGTTGCAAACAAATCTAAATAGTAACGCAACGTAACGTAACGTTCGCGTTTATATTAGCGTAAACTACATTGTATTTTTATTGCATTCATGTATGATAAATATCGTGAACAATACATACCATTTTTGTGCATGTAAATCAGTTTTGGGTATGTAAGTTATATTTTTAAAATGATATAATGGTAACGTATACATTTTCGAATGGAGATCACTCCCATTCTCATTTGGCAAACATACCTAACTTTGTAGCAAATTCCATACTCTACTTGTCAATATTCTGCCAAGTGATGGGGCGGTGGGAGTTGGGGTCCAGTGGTAATGTAATGTCTAGTTAATTTTAATTGTATTTATGATATTTTGGTAATGAACGGGGTGTAACGTAAACTATAGTACATTTTCATTATGTTGAAAAGTTTGTCTGAACTAAACAATTCATTAATAAATTCATAAATAAAAAAAATATAGGTTTGTTGTTCATATGCATTTTATTTTTCACATTCAATTTTAACTGAACGTGCATTGGAATTGTTTTTGTCACGTACGTTTCACAGAAACACCCCGACGCTCAAGACATTTCTCATTTTGAAGCGTTTTGTTTTGATTTTCGAAAAATCATATCCTACTAAATTCCTTTCTATGTGAGGTATATAGCCTATACCTAGGAAATACCTTTTTCGAAATATCTCGAGGTTGAATAAATAAAGAGTATGTAACTGCTATGATCGATTATAGGGAAATCCTTCACGAGATGGTAAACGTATGGTTCTTTTCACTCACTCGCATATGTTCGTTCGTGAAAAGAACAAAACACGTCTACCGTCATTTGAAGGATTTCCCTTTGATCAAACACAAAGTTTTACATTTTAAATCAGTTTAACAGAAATTATTCGTTTTATTGAACCTTATCGGCGGTCAATATCGACGTCAGCAACACTTTATTGAAGTTATGACTCAGCTTCAAAGTTAGCCATTTTTGTGTTTGGAGTTGGTTATTAATATTAAGAAGAACTTTGATTGTGCCTTGTCGAATATTCTTTCACTGAGAAATCCCAATATTTCACCCATAAAAATGTAATAAAATAAAGTAATTTGATTTGATTTGTGTGATTAAATGTCTTGTTTATTCATGAATTAGGTTGTATTGAATGTTCTTTGTGGCTTCCACAATATATACTACTCTACCACATAATCTAATCAAAGATCAGTTACTCCAGCTTATTCACCAAACATTTGCTAGAGAAGGTACAACTTTTCTAAATTGTAATAATGTCAGGGCTTTATTTACAAACGCCCCTATTAATAATTATAATTGGTGGACTCTTTTGCGACAAGGACTATCACAACCTGACTTTTATGGTGATGTGATTTATAAACTTCCTAAGATTCTTGGTCATGATCACTTTCATACTATCTTTTTTAAACTTGTTAAAAAGTTTATCAAAAGAGGTTATGACCCTATCATTTTGCAACGTACTACTACTTGGTGGTAGACCCTTTAACAGTTCGCCACTATGCTTTCCTCTTTAATTGTACGATGACCGGACAGGCTGTTGACCCTATGATGACGCCTACCTAAAGCCCATTGGGATGGTGGAGTTTGATGTTAGTCTATGATCTTTCTTGTCGTGCCCTTAATGGTTTATTTTCTTGTTGCTCTGGCTTCTGCCAAGTCACTGAGTACCTTCATCGTGACTTTCTAGGCTATTGTTCTTTTTTTTTATTATTTATGTTTTACTTATATTGCCTATTGATGCTGCCTTGTTGGTTAGAGATTATATAATGGCCGGGATTTCTTTATTTACACTGTCCTGTTTAAATGGGATGACAGTAGGGTAAATGTGAGGTTTGATGCATCCTAGAACCGGTTTAAACCCCTAGTGGCCTACTTTGCCACTGACCGTTCCAAGGCGGTAGCCCTATTGTCAACCCTTTTGAGTTTGTGATGTCGTTTGCATTTATTATTACTTTTGCCTTCTTGTTTGTCTATTTGCGTGTTTGTTTCTGTGTTTTGTGGTTGACTTTCCTCGTTGAATGCTACTTTCCCTGTCCGATCTTTGTAGGGCGTTATCTTCTGTTTTCGATAACATCTTTATAAGATAAAACTGTTTACCGCCAGGTTGGTATTCCTATGGTACCAACTGTGTACCACTTGTCGCAGATTTTTTTTTGTACTGCTATGGAAGATATTTCATATTGAGTTTGTCACCTGCTAGCCAGAGTTAAGTTATTGATGCGTTTAATAATACATCTCGGTATCTAGATGGCATACTTAATATTGATAATCCGTTCTTTGCTCATATGGTTACTAACATTTATCCACCAGAGCTCACGTTGAATAAATCCAACAGTTCGGATACTGAAGCAGCATTCCTCGATCTTCATCTCTCGATTTCTAATTTTTCATACATACTAAAATCTATGATAAGATATGTGACTTAAACTTTAACATCGTTAACTATCCACACCTGGATGGGGATGTACCTTGTGCTACATCATACGGGGTTTATATCTCCCAGCTCATTCGTTTTGCTAGAGCTTGCTAGAAGGCGTGAGAGGTGTTGCACTTTAAATTAAAGGGAACGTAGCGACACAGCCAAACAACTCTATTACTGAGAGTTCTGAAAAACTTGGAAAAAGATGAAAGAATTATCAAAATCGGATGATAAACAAAAATGATATGACCATTTAAAGGTTGTACTAAAACAAACATGAGAGCCGCCATTTTTAGAACTATGACGTCATAGTTCCATATTACCATATATGGAATATTGATAAATTCTCATTTAAAACGAAAAAAATCACTGCAAATGAATGGGTTTTTTTTACTGGTGATATTTTTTCCCTATAAATCAGTAAATTTTCATATTTATAAATATTCCATATATGGTCATTTAGAACCGTGATGTCATAGCTCTTTTAACAGAAACTTCAAATGATCATATCTTCTTTGTTTATCATCCGATTTTGATAATTCTTTCACCCTTATTCAAGTATTTCAGAACTCTCAATAATAAAGATGGTTTGGCTGTGGCGTTACATTCCCTTTAAAGACAATTGATTTATTAACAATCGGTCATATAAAATATCTAAAAAATATCAAGGCCGCGAACTATTATATTTAAACTATATTCAGAAAAGGCAGTTCTG
>JAWPHD010023121.1:0-23035 GCA_037043455.1 Cyrtodaria siliqua | reverse complement strand
AATTTACGAGACTAGCCCTCCCAAATTGTACATGGTCATGAGATTTCTGTCGTTTCCACGACATTGGGAGGGCTAATCTCAGAAAATACTAGCTGAACCGAATTATCTTTTGCGGTGGAAGAAAAGAGCCTACTTTTGAGGGGTATTTTCATTTTGGTTCAATAATATTCGATAAATATTAAGAAATTTATGAAGCGAAAACCTATCTGAAACGAGCGTTTTGTTAACAATTTTTTGCCGTGAAACCGATCAAAAAATCACGCGGTTTCGCCACCCTGTTATATTCAGACCCTCTATGACTCTGCGATACTCTCCGCTTCTAGTCGGGAGGAATATCAACGAGTAATTAGGATTTGATTTTGTGGTACATACGGCCACTTCCACCTGAATTCCTTCAATGTAGGTACAACAAGAAAGGAGTTCCTCGGAACACTTGTGTCGCCTTCCTCGTGTTTATCAGTTAGTTGAATTGGGGTTTTACGACGCACCAAAATAAAAAGGTTATATGGCACCAACAGAAATAAAAAAGGTTATATGGCACCAACAGGAATGAAAAAGGTTATATGGCACCAACAGGAATGAACATTTCAGGCTAACTCTCTAATTACATTTAGATAAAAATATGCAGTATGAGCCTAGAACCTTAACTCCTCACTTTGTTCGCTGGAGCAACGATCATTATTTTCTGCCACCACTCAAATATAGGGATCGTGACGAAGACTTTTAATGAACATGGCTAAATGAACATGAATTCTTGGGATTTTAACCCACTGTCTGTATAAGCAGTGGTCCGACAAAATCAATAGCAGTCAATAGGAGTCCTGCTCTCATCAAGGCCAATCAAGTTTTGTGAGACGTGTCATTTTGTTGATCACTGATTGGTCCACTGACTTTTATGGTGTCATGAATATACCCTGGTTCACACGGTGAGTCCCCTTTTAAAGTTTAAAAACACATTTTTACTTCAGCATACTGAAAACATAGCAAAGCTTGCAATTATAATTCCTAACTAAAAAGTATAAGAGATTTGTTGATTTGGGGCATAGACCTATATGCATTAGGCAATAGTCATCTTCAGATAGGTTTGGTTATATGTTTACCACCACTAATTGCATGTAAACCATTCAATGTAGTTAAAAATAATATAGAATTTATAATAAAAAGTCCTTTTTTTCCTCCTTTTTTGATGGAAGTGGGCATTATGAGTAGGGGAAAACAGCCACGTCTATTCGATTTTGTTGCTGTATGTATGAGAACTGGTGATTTTTCAAGTGGAAAATTCGTTTTCTATCTGAAAATTACACTGCTGCATTACCCATACTTGAGTTGAAGTTGCAGCAAATCATTACTATGTAACATTTTAACACTGGTGTCAATGGGAAATAATTGGTGGCGTCACACATACCTTATAATTAATCAATGAACGGCCCAGGGTCACAAACGTCCTGAAAACAGTGATAGTTATAAATGCCATACTATGCAATGACCCCGCAAAAAAACCACATACTCTTTGCATAATTCACTTATTAAATGTATCTGGCATAATATTAAAGGGACAGATGGCAATCCTCCAGTGTTTATTTGTTAGAAATATCCTTTTACCTAAAATATCAGGAAAAAAATGTGAAATCTATATATTTTTCTCTTCATCATTTATCATATTTTACAAAATTGTTGATCTACAGAACTCAACAAGTATGAGTTTGCCCACAAACATAGTTTGAACTACTGCAGATACATGTATACAATTGTGTAGAAAAGGTTAACATAATGCTGTGATGTTTTTTTTAAGAATGTCCGACGATTGCCATGTGTTCTTTTAAAGAAATAAAAAATAAGACTTTTACATATGGCAAATATGAGTTTATTATACCCTGATTATGTAAAATTATCTAAATTGATTAACATGTTGCATCCTTTAAATGATCAACTGTTTATACGTTTAAATAACAATAAATTAATCATCTTCAACTATAGAAATACAGCACAGTGTGGTGAAAATTACTCACAAAAAAAAACTACCTATACTCACCAAAAAATAGTACCCCATTCTTTGCAGGTATTCCCATAGGCCAGTTTTTGAGGGCGTAGGACAACTTGAACAATGCTTTAATTAAACCATGTTTGATGTTTTTAAGCACTCTTCATTGAGTACTAAACATTCCTTCAAATTTTGCCAAGCAATACTCTTTTATGGATGCTATGGAAACCTTAAAGGGAGGCAATTTGATGATTTCTGATGATCAAAAGCTGCTACCTACACAATCGGTGTTGTGTTTTTCTGTGATTTTTTTTGAAAGCAAAGTATAGAGAATATTATCTTGGACTATTGGTGTAGGTCGATCTAATTATTCTATATACATCATTTATTATTCCCTGTTTTGCTGTCTATATAATAAGGGAAAGAAAAGGGGTACTTGTTATTTTTTCTCAGTATATATTGCAAAGTCTAATTAAAACAGTCAAGAATTGATATAAATTTAAAAAAAAATACAATTAAAAAAAGTTACAAGAAAATAACACTTGCAAGTACATTAATTCCTATATTGTTGAAATGTTAATGGTTAAAGTTAAAACACAGAATAAATTATGCGCACAGAAAAACTTCCAATTCTGTTCAACATTTTTGTGTAGGAATTCCATTTCATAATTTTAGAATTATATGACGACGACACATTTGTGTGACCTTGACCTTTGAGGTACAAACCCGATTCTTGCACGTGACACACCATCATTGAAAATTTATGTGCAGATATATCAAAATATCGAGGAGCCAGGATTGGACTCATGTGACCTTGACCTTTGAGGTACGGGTCTGACTTTTTTGCGTGTGAGATACCTTCATTGTGGTTGACATTTGTTTGAAGTTTCATTATTAAATTCCCTTTACTGCTTTCAAATGTATGAATGGAATTGGGGTTTTAAGGTGCACCAACACATAAAAGGTTATATGGCGCCTAACAGGAATGAACATGCCAGGCTCATCCTCCATGTAATGGATAACGGGCCTAGAACCTTCTCACCCTGAACTGCAGTGTTGCTGCAAATTCTATTGTAGACACTCCATTTACGCTGGAGCCACGTTATAGTTTTTCTGCCACTGCTCTAGTGATATGAGCGAGAGGGCACCTGAAACAATGCAGGTGTCATGATGAAGACCTTTAATGAGCATGAACAAAAAATCATAACCAAACGGGGCCCCCGGAACCACACGGCACTCAAATGTATGACAATCACAATTTTGTGTCTATTGAGTCATAGTTTTATGACCTTTGACCTCCAACTGTGACCGTGACCTTTATTACATTGTCTTAAGTTATTACGCACCCTGACTACACACTTTTATGATATTGTACTTGTGGGTGGTAAAGGCTCGAGCTGGTCACACAGATCCATATTTTGTTCGTTTTAGACTGGTGTGAAATAAAACAGTAACTTATATTATACTCAGTTGCAAAAGAAACTGGCCACTTTTGAAAACTTAACTTTACACCCTATCCTCTTTATCAAGTGACAGTCCCTTAATGATTCGACTTATTGAAAAACAAATGACAACATGATATTTTCAATGGAATGATAAAAACTTTGGTACCAAAACATGGCACATTCATACTGGAATTTGTCAATTTAATTCTAAACATGTTTTATACAATTAAATCTAAACAAAACTCAGTGTCCACTTTATTTTGCAACTCAGTATATTAATTACAACACTGAATTCCATTGGACTCAGAAAACAGAGCTCATATATTTTGTTTGGGTATTTGTCTGAGAAAATTCAGTATATCAACCTAAATAATTTATTAAGATGTTTCTGGTTATGTTATGCTATCAGCACTGTGTCATTGCACAGTTTAGAAATTACATGCTGATAAAACTTATTTTATATTCAACTTTAATATTTTAAAATGTGCCATGCCATACTAATGTTTACAAAATACACCCCCACCCAACATCTCCCCTTCCCAACCCACCTTCTCCAAAAAACACACAAACTGTTAACAAAATACATCACAATTGGAAGTATACCTAAAGAATTGGGAGGCAGTGACTTGCATGGTTTAAACAGCATTTATTTCTTATTAAAGAGGCTTGCCTTCAAATAAAATATTCAAAATTAATACTGTCCAGACTTTAACTACCGGTATGTGTTTGGAATGTTGAGTAAATATGTTCTGCCATGCCCATGGTCAATTTATATACTCGGTAATTTTTTTTGGATCAGGGTATATAATGGCGTATAAAAAGAATTGAACTGAATTGGGGTTTTAAGGCGCACCAACACATGAAAATGTTATATGGCACCTAACAGGCGTGAACATGCCAGGCTCATCTTCCATGTACATCAAGATTACATATGGAAAATGGGCCTAGAACCTTCTCACCCTGAATTGCAGAGTTGCTGCAAATTCTATCTTAGAAACTCCATTTACGCTGGAGCCACGTTTATTGTTTTTCTGCCACTGCTCTTTTGATGCGAGTGAGATAGCACCTGAAACAATGCAGGGATAATGATGAAGACCTTTAATGAACACGAACAAAAAATGATAAAATGAACATGAATTTGGGGGGATTCTACCCCTCTGCCTACCCCTCCAAAGGGATCTGCAGTGGTCCTATTCTTTGCCCCGTGACCAAACGGTGGCCCCCGGGAACCACTAGGGGCTCGCATAAAAAGAAAACTAGTTGACCAGTGGACGGATTTTAATATTCTATGTATCAAATCAAAGACAAAAATGTATTCCATTCAGGGGCGTAGCCAGAGCCTATTGGAGAATACGCCCTGGTGGAGGGTGCGGGAGGGGGTGTCCCCCTCGTTTGTCCTGGAAACTTTTGAAATTTGAGTGCAATTTCGGAGGTTTGTGGCTTCATTTGAGCGAGATTTTGTCATTAAGTGTGTTTTTAAAAATAGTGTCTCACCCCCTACCCACCTTCAATTTTTATTGCTGATTTTAAAAAATAAGCACTTTTATTTTTTCACATTCGATTTTCTAGAGTACGCCCGGGCGTACAGGAGTATGTCTGGCTACGCCCCTGCCATTACATAAAATAAACAAAACAATATCACCGGTATTTTTTTTCTACGGGAGGTGGGATGAGGCAAATATTTTTTTACATGGGCGGTGGGCGTTGGCCGATATAAATTTCTACAGGTCGTTGGGTATAAATGATAATATATGATTCTGTAGGTGGTGGGTGTTCTGGAGATTCTGTTTTATTTCTATCTGTGATCGGGTGAAATCTCTCGGCGACAGTACACGATACCAAAGTGTATTCCAAAATCGGCACAATGTTGTTTGTTTTTTAAACGGCATTTCGTTAAAGGGAAGTAACGCTGACTAGTGTTCCGGGTGTGACTTCACACCTAGCCTCGGTCACCCGACCCGCTTCTGATTTCTTCGTTACGCTATGCACATCTTGATTTAAAGTTCTCCCCGCCCCCATCCGCCCACCCCCACTACCATTTTACTATTATGTTTATTATTAATTAAAAATGTGTTGATTTATTTGGTTTCTATTTTTAAAACAATCATTAAAACTATAGGTGGTGGGGTAAATTGAAAATCAAATCTATCGGTGGTGGGTAATGAAAATACTTAGGCGGTGGGGTAAAAAGGAAATAGATATATATAGGTGGTGGGCTAAAAAGGAAAATATGCATAACTTTCAACAATGTATCCAGGAATTATGGGTTTTCTACCAAAACCAATGTATTTGAAATTCAAAAAGTTTCACTAGGACTAAAAATATATTACGAAAGTTTCATGAAATAAAAATTGAACGCATACAATCTTGGTTTGTTCACATTTGAAACGCTATGGATATCGTGTATATCCGGTGAACTATGTCATATGTTTTCGATGGTGTTCCTAAATTGCATATAATTATTAACTGTTGGGTTGTTTTTCTATTAATTTTCTTCTTCCAAAATTAAGCACTGCTTATGGTGTATGATCTCTATCTCTTGATAACTTTATATTTCGGCCTGTGGTCATTGGTCTCTTTTGCTTTTGATAACTTCGAACAGGATTTTCACCCTTCCATTAAATGTTTAAATTTTATTGATGGTATACATGGTATATGGCTGGTTTCCCTATGTTTATGGAATAAGGCTGGTTTCCGTGTTTATCTTGCTAGAGCTCCCATGGGATCCCAGGCTGGCAGTCTGACTGGATCCTGGTCCAGTATAGCCAGAGTTTCGGGGTCTAGAAGCTTCTTGCTTATTACAACCTCGTACACAAACTCGGAGAACCAGTCGTCAGTCATCACGAGGTAGCCTGGAACAATATAAACCGTATAAAAATTCATGATAAAACAAACTAGGAACTGCACAAACTTGGTGGCCAAGTGTATAAAGTAACCATAATGTCAAAATATTATGTATAATATATTTATATATATCATGTTCATATATATTAAGAAAAAATATGTTAATAATATTTAAAAAAACAATCTCCAGGAATTTATAGCATGCGTTATTTATAATCAAGTCTGAAATGAAGGTAAAAAGTTCCGAAGCGTTGTATTTTGTAAAATGCTGATCACGTAATGTGTTTTAACCAATGGGTGTCAACGGTTTAAGTATGAATTATTACTCCATAGCTGTACCTTTTTCAGAACTGCTGTCTCCCCAGGAGTTCTCTACCCTCCATTTATCTGCCGCTGTAGGTTTGCCATTCTCGTCATCCTGAATTAATAAATTGATCCAGTCATCTCTCTATTCATTCCTCTATCAATTCAGTATGATTTACAGCAGTTTTCTATTAAATAACAAAAGAAGGATTCCCCTGATTTTCTCTATAACCACTCTCGACATTCTCTGTGGGAGTGGCTTTAAATACCTTCATATGTGCTAATGGTCTGTAAAACCACAATTTAATATATTGAATTGAATGTTATGTTTTATGGCATGTGGCATGAAAATGTATTGGTTTTGCAATGGAAAATGGACTTGTGACTCCCACCACTCCACCCTCTCTCAATGGCAGTAATACACCACTCCCCACCCATATATCTTTTAGGGAAAATGGGCCCAAAACATAAATGGGCTGAAAATTGTATTTTTGTTCGACATATTTTGTTATCAATAGTTGCAGCACCTCATAATCTTAAATTTTTAATCCTCCCTTCTAACATGTCATTCTTGTACAGTATGTAACATGACATGTCAGAAAGTTTCGAAATGGTTAGTCCCATTATGAGACATAAACCCAGGTCACTATCTCAATATGACATCTGTTTTACACAAGACATTACATGTCAATCAATCAATCAATCAATCATTTAATCAATCAATCAATCAAAACTGACTATTCAGATGGTCACTGTCTTTAGCTGTAAACATTATTTTTATGGAGCACAGCCATTTCTTGTTCTGACATATATCTAATTTTAACATAATAATACAACAGTAGTTCATTCATAAATTATAATATTTCAGATTTCTCTCACCTCAAAGCAATAGACACTGCCATCCACCACATTGATGAGAGAGAGTTATTTTTATGTAGTTTTCGACTGTAAATGCATCTTAAAGTTCTCCGGCCATGTTTTGGTTCATGAACATGTTTATGTTTATTTAAATCGAAATCAATCGAAACAATAGATATTTACAATTCGCACATTGCAATATCTGTGAAAAGCGAGAATAAGATTTTATTTGATGATGTCGAAAACTTTGAACAGGTAAATTAATCCACAGGTAAATGTATTCATCAATTATCTGGCAATAGTTGTGCAGCTATACAATTCAGGTTTACCTCATTTCCCTGTGGAGTCACGCAGTGGTAAAAGTAGTATCTACGTCATGCAAATAGTACTTATGTTTACATACAACTTAGTAGTGGTTTCCGAGACTATCAAGAAATGTTCATATGATGTTTAAGAGTTAAATTTGTTAACTGATAATACTAAAAAAAGGGTGGCCATTCATCTTTAAGTTTTTAAACATTTACCTTTGTGTTGACCCCTGTGAACACCATGGCATGAGTCATTAAAGACTCGCCATACATCAGTCTATCTGCTTTGGTCATGTGGAAGGTGTCAACTCCAAATACAAGCTTAAAATCTAGACTGAAAGAAAAATAACGAAAACAAGACATGTTAGAAATATTCAATGTTCCCCGAAAATAGAACAAGAAATATATATGTACCACACATTACGCGAGAAACAAGAGGAACTGACTCATCATGGGTATATCAAACTTAAAGAAACTAACCCGCCAAATAACGATAAAATTACACTAAAAAGGTTTTCAAAACTCTATCCAGGTGTTCAGGTGCCGATTAAAAGTATAGTTTTATTCCTCGATTCATAAAATACCCGTGACAGAATGACGAGTTGGTAACTTTTTAATTCGATGCTCCAGTTTTTAGCCTGGCTGGTCAAAGCTGTTTAAATTGTGTCTATAGAGATTGCATTCTCAAAAAATATATATATATATATCGTCGTCAGTAGGTTTAGAAAGGTGGTACATCTGCAGTAAAATTTTCCTGTTGATGGCGGGATACCTACTCTAAATTAATGCAATATAGATACTCATAATGGATTTACCAAACTCACAGATAAACTTATGATGGATATAATATTGCATGGATAATCATATTGCAAATGCAAAAGTCACACTTGGTTTGCTTTAAACAAGGATCAACTATTATTTGAGATGTTTAACTCAAGGATATATTCATGTTTGTTTGTTTGTATGGTGTTTTACGTCATTTTCAACACATGACGGTCGATTTTTTGTGGTGGAGGCAGACCACCCATTTTTCCTGGGTAGAACCAGTACTGTACACCTCCCGCCATCCCTAAGAATATATTCATGCTGGATATGGCAATGACGAACTGATAGTGGGTATAACTTAATGATAAACTCATACTGAAAAATATTTAAAACAAGGACAACTCATAACTGATATGAGAGACCCATAGATATAACACATTGGATATATCAAACTAAAGTATCAACTCATATTAAATATTATAAACTTAAGAGTAAATACAGTTTTCTTTGTTTCTAGGTTTCGAAACAAACCCTGGAAAACTTAACGAGGAGTGCCGAGAACAAACGCTTCCAAACAAAAGCTTCCATTTCATACAATTAATGCATAGACAATCTAAGTAAACAAGAAATGTCACAGAGAGTGACAAACTATTTGACATCAGACCTCCAAGTGTGACCTTGACCTATGAGGTACCGACTTGATTCATGTAAGCGACATACCTTCTCATTGTGTTGAACACTTGGGTGAAGTTTCATGTAAATCCCTTCGTTACTTTCAAAGTTATGGCTGAGACATGACTGTTTTGGATGTAAGGATGATGTACGAATGGACGTTGCGATTACTATATGCCCACTCACTTCGGCGGCATAAAAATGGCTGCTGAATTAATGTATCAAGATTTGGTGCAATCTGCGGATATGTAGGATTGGCGAGGAGAACGTTCTAATTTGAAACAATTAATGCGTAGAAAACCTAAGTCGAGGAAGGTCCGTGACTGCTAAAAATGGTTGGATCAAAATTCTGTTGCTAGACGTAAACCAATCATGCAGAGTAAGTGTACCAAGATTCGTAGAAATCTGTTGAAACTGTAGAGTTGCGAGTACAATATTTTGTGACGGATGGACAAAACGACAGACGGAATGACCAAACACAATATCTCTGCCCGACACTTCGTGGGGGAGACATAACTCATAATGGATCTCTCAAACTAAGAATAGCATCGATTTTTTATATTATGATGTATACAATTATGTGAGACGTAACATGTTAAATTTGCTCTTCAATCAATCCTGAAACTCTTGCTTAAACACACAATAGCCTCGCCTCTTTAAGTTTCAGTTTATTCATAATTTACTACTGCAGAGATGTTGAGATTTTATCTTATCTTCAGTAGGTGGTAAAATTTGTGTTACTCAGTTTTTATCCTTAGGTTCTATAGTAAAATAAAAATCTTTGGCATAGTAAAAAGATGATAATTTTCAAGATTTTGATTTTGAAAGATACACATATAGAATCAATTTGCTTGGATGTGCATGAACTATTTAGGGTTTTAAAACAATCACACTGTAGATACCTTAATTTCAACAGTAACTTGGATGAACATCAAGGATAAAGACAGAGTTTATCACCTACCAGAATGTATTTATTTCTGGTCACCGCTTGGTCAGTTTTTTTGATGTTCCTCTATCAACATTATGAATAGAAAGGTTAACCTACCTGTTCAGATCAAGTGAGCAGTCCTTACTATTTAAACTCTTGCCGACATCACATCCAAACCACACAGGCTGAAACGGGTGGAAAGACGTTTTGAAACTAATATTCAACTAGTACTAGTGCTGGTAAAATTAATGCAAGAAAGGTGTATTACAAGTGCAAATCCACAAGTTTATGTAAGATAGGTATATAACATCCATAAACACATGTTATGTGTGGTTTAACAAGTTGTATCTATTAAACAGAAAGTAACGTATAAATTGCAACTATAAGTCAACTGAAAAATGTAGTCAAGATTTATGTCAACTAGAACTCAACAGATATAATGAATAGCATGTGCAAATCTATGGACTGGAAAAAGAATTAGGTTGACATTATTCAGATATTGGTGAGCAGAGATGTAAGTGGGCTGGAGATGTAAGGGAGGTATCATGTACAACGTCCTGTTAGGATGCAGTTTTTTTTCTCAATTGGGAATGCACTTAATGGTTCGTACAGCATTTCATTAACTTTCTGCTAAATATTTCATAGAATTTTTTCAAATCTGATAAAATAATTTAAAAATAAATCGAAAGCTGTTGCATTTTATATTTTTATTTTTGAAACTACGTATTGTCTGTCAAATGACTATAACTTACTGTCTGGTTCTCTATCAATGACTTCATTGCCAATTCTTTGAGCACATGTATGGGTTTGTTAACATACAAGACAAGTTTCCCACCCGTCATATTGCCTAGGTAGTCCACCGTATATAGCTTTTCGTATGGGTTCTCAGTTCTCGGATCATTTGTAATACAGACCTGCAAATTGGGAAACAAAATTATACTTCTCAAAATAATTTAAAGGGACAATGTCCGTAACTTTTAGCTTATAAAACACACACTAATTTTGTTCACAAACATTACACACCAAACATTATTGAATATTTACTAATTAAAAGCAGGATTGTTTGACGGAATTCAATTGCGGTACAAAAAAAAGAGAAACCGCTTCGGGTGTTTGAACTCGCAGCCAAAACTAAAATTATGCTCGCGGTTATAATAGTGAGCGTGAGCGTAAAGTAGTCGACGCTCCCGACTGAGCTTACCGGGCTATACATATTACGCAATACATACTATGGTGAAATCCTAATGTGTTAATGGAAGTCACGTGATCACAGAAAAGGTAAATATGGGTGGGTGTCACTTTATTTACAAATAATAAGTAAAGCTTCTTTTTTTTTCAAACTCACGAATGTATTACTACAGACTTCTAAGGGTCTATGCTCATGTTTTCATGTATACATGCCACTGAATAAAAGTCAGACGGTTATTTGGTTATGCTCAATATCTGCTTACTTACGGACAGTGTCCATTTAAGGGCCATGTTTAGATTTTGGACATTTTTTAAAGTGCTGTTATTGAATGATCTTCTGTCTTTTTGCAAATGTTTAAGTTTAGTTCTATTCTTTTACAATTGTTACGTGACACACATCACATACATTAACCTTTTATATGCATATGAAATCCAGAATAGTAAAGATTAAGCAATTATTACTGTTCTTTTTGTGGTCCTTAAATTATTTTGAGGAGTATATTATAACAAGAACATTTGTAAAACCAATGCTCCATTGAAGGTAATGTGACCTTGACCTTCATGAAAGGTCACATATCCTTCAACTTCAATCTTTTAAATCAAATCAATCTTAAATCTATCCCGCGAACAGCAGTCAAATTGTATAACACATGTACACCATTTTTAAACCTACTGATGACAAGCTATATATATATAACTTTATAATACATATTTTGAGAATACAAAATCTATAGACACAATATGAACAGTTTTAACCAGCCAGACCAAACCACAACAAGAGGTCAATGAGCCTAGAAGTTCTACTGATAGATTTTGATAGCTAGATCAGTATTCCTGTGAAGTTTCATGAAAACCAGTCATATAGTTTGAGAGGAGTAGTCGCTACAAGATTTTAGTATATAACTCAATGTAAACAAAGATGGCCTCTGGCAGCCATATTTAATGGTGAATCAAAATAACTTTCAACAAGGACCAACATCATGTCATGCTGATCATTTTAGAGAAAGTCCCATATCAATATCACTTATAGTTTTCAAGAAGTAGTTGTTACAAATTTATTTTTTAAAAATCTATTTTTAGCCATGGTGGCCATCTTGAATTTCCATCCGACCTGACATTTTGCTAAGATCAACTATGGCCATGTCTGACATCCAAATGAACTTTGGTTAGGACCAACTACATGTAGATGCAGTAATTTTGGTAAAGGTTTCAAATCAATATTACTTATGTTTTTTGAGTAGTCACCACAAAATCGCATTTTTTAAAATCTATCTTTAGCCGTTGCGGCCATCTTGAATTTCCCTCCGACCTGAATTTTTGCTAGGATCAACTAGACATCAAGAGCAACCTTACTGTGAAAATCTGTTTAGTTGTTTCAGGGGAGAAGTCGCCACAAGTTTTTCCTATATAACTCTATGTAAACAAATATGGCGGCCATGTTTGACATGCAATCAAAATGAACTTTGGTTAGGATCAACTGCATGTCGTGCCAGTCATTTTGGTAAAGGTTCCAAATCAATATCACTTATGGTTTTTGAGAAGTAGTTGTCACAAAATTGAATTTTTAAAATCTATTTTTAGCCGTGGCGGCCATCTTGAATTTTCGGCTGACCTGATTTTTTGCTAGGATAAACTAGGCATCAAGAGCAACATTCCTGTGATGTTTCATGAAAATGTGTCGAATATTTTCAGAGGAGTAGTCGTCACAAGTTTTTCCTATATAACTCCGAAACAGTAGTTTCAGAGGAGTAGTCGCCACAAAAAAAAGTTTACAGGCAGACGGACAGACGGCTAGATGGACGCCGCACCACTGCATAAGCTCTGCTGATCTTTGATCAGATCAGTCGAGCTAAAAATGGAGTTAAGTGCGATATATAATTCATTTTACGCATATTCAATCACGGGTATTTTAAGAACCTGTTAATAAATTCATTGCTTCTTATTCATTAATATAATACAGTGATTTTTTTCACCCTTTTGGGAATGGTACCGGTACCCATTCAATTGGGAAAATTCGTGACGTATTGCCTTAATTTGGGAATTTTTCACTATCAAACAAAAGCAATATATACAGTTTAAAATGTGGCAGTATACCATTTACATTGAAGTCATCAAGCCAACTTTTTTTGTTTTATCCAATTGCATGCAATAAAACACTTATAGAACGTCCAACCCACATATAACAGGCTATATTAATCATAAAATGTTTTGCCTACACCTTTATATAAAAAAAGACAATTATATGACTTAAAGGGACACATGACAATCTTGATGACTTAAAGGGACACATGACAATCTTGATGACTTAAAGGGACACATGACAATCTTGATGACTTAAAAGGACACATGACAATCTTGAAGTTTGTATCAAGCAATAAAATGAGCACCTCAATCCAGTATCATTTGGACTTTAAATCTGCTTGCATATAATTAAATTAAATTTTGAGATTTCAATTTTCAACACATTATTGGTGCAATATTATCAACAGTTATATAAATATGCAAAAACAATTTGCTTTGAACTCTTCTAATAATTGATATTAATGATTGCACATATGCAAATTATGAAGAAGAACTAACGGCGTCTCAACGGTATGCCCTCGGGCGTGTAACAGGTCGCCGTTGGGCGTCTTACATGACACTGTCATCAGTTTAAGCAAATCAAGATTGCCGAATGTTCCTTTAAAACCTTTTTAGACACATAAAAAGTTAAAACATACAAATTCTTCCATATCCATACAATCTGGTTTAATGAGTGTGTGGTACAAGTCACGTGGTGTGATGGGCCCTATGGTTTCCTGCTTCTTCTTCTTCGAGTCCTCATCTTTGCTGTAATATTGGAATGTTACCGTGGACGGTGGTGTGCCTAGAGTGATACTTAGGATCCTGTATATCTGAAATGTAGAGTACAACGATCAGGTAAAATAAAGGTCTTTTTTATTTCCGGTTTTTTCTCTCGTTAAAAGTCTATAGATTTAGAACTACCATTCCAGTGATTTTACCTACTTAGATAACAGACCAAACACTGCAAAGTCGTTTTACATCCCGTTTACACATAAAATCAGGTCATATTGGTACAACAACCTCTGAGGGAGATGAGATGAAAATTCTCATCTGGAATGCCACTATCAGGGCAGAAACTCATGCAATGTAGAGGTCTGCATTAGAAATGCCACTGCCAGGGCAGAAACACATGCAGGATAGAGGCCTGCATTTGAAATTCTGCCGCCAGGGCAGAAACCCATTCAAGGTAAAGGTCTGCATTAGAAATGCCATCACCAGGGTAGAAATCCATGCAGGGTAGAGGTATGCATTAGAAATGCCACCGCCAGAGCAGAAACGCAAGCAGGGTAGAGGTCTGCATTAGAAATGCCACCGTCAGGGCACAAACCCATGCATGGTAGAGGTCTGCATTAGAAATGCCACCGCCAGGGCAGAAACCCATGTAGGGTAGAGGTCTGCATTAGAAATGCCACCGCCAGGGCAGAAACCCATGCAGAGTAGAGGTCTGCATTAGAAATGCCAACGTCAGGGCAGAAACCCATGCAGGGTAGAAGTCTGCATTAGAAATGCCACTGCCAGGGCAGAAACCCATGCATGGTAGAGGTCTGCATTAGAAATGCTACCACCAGGGCAGAAACCCATGCAAGGTAGAGGTCTGCATTAGAAATGCCACCGCCAGGGCAGAAACCCATCCCAGGACTGAGGTCTGCATCTCTAAAGCACAATGACTTATTCACTGAGCAACCGAGGCTGAATTCATTCAATTTCCATAAAGAAAGAATTTGTGTAGAAAGGAGACTTAATATTTATTCCTGTTTCCCTGGTGGGTGCCAAATGTTACTGGATTAGAAAACTGTGCAGCATGGTCATGGCCAGAACCCAGCACCCTTGGACCACTATTCTGATGCTTTACCTGTTTAGTTATCTATAAACCGGGAGATCGGGAATTCCAACACAAGATGTAATTGTTTTTATCAGAACCGAGGCTTTGCTGAGGTTCCGATTAAAACAATTATACCGAATGTTGAAAATTCCATCTGAACTGAATACCAATGATTGATTCTGTTTCTTGCACATCAGTTATGTTCTGTGCGTTAACGTCGCCAATTACTAGAACAAACTAAAAAATTTACCTCTTCCATCATTTTGACCTTTTCTGCCTCAATTTCCTCGTCTGTGCTTCCCTTGGCCACCATTTTGTGTAGAGTCATACAACCTTCTCTCAACTGGAAACAGACATACATCATTGCAGTTCGATCCTTTCATATACAAATACAGTTATCATTGTTTGGAGTTCACAGTCAATGAATTCAGGGCTAGAAATTAGAACTAGTCTGATAGCCCGAGGCTAGTAAAAATGCTGCCGGGCTCCCAAATGTTTGTGTCTTGTTAGTCTGAGGGGATTATCGATAGTAAACAAGAGCTGTCAGAGGTCAGCGTAGCTCAACTATTTCGAATTTTCAGAGAACAAGAAATGATACACCCTGCAAACCATCAGAAAAACAACAGTGAAAACAAAGGGACGAGCTGGATGTGTCAAGAAGGAAAACATTGGAATTTTCATTTAATCGAGGGTCCAAATTTTTCTGTCATCACACAGAGGTAATTTCATAATAACCCTTTCAAAGGAGACATAATGCAAATTTTATAAAGCTGAATATTTGAAGAAAATATGTTAAAAGTATATGTAAATGGATTTGACCTTTGACCCCTTTGTGACCTTCACCTTTCATCCAATGATCTTGAACCCAATAGATACGATCATCGTCCCATTTATAATTAAGTATGTAAGTCTGATGATGATTGGATAAAAAAAATTGAAGTTATTTACATGTTAAGAAATGCGGATGTAAACAATAACCTGATGCTAAGAGTCTATCAACACATAAATGCAATTTGGGACCATGAACTTTGACCTTTAGACCCCATAAGATCCTTTGAACAGTCAAGCTAAAAATATCAAATTATTTGTAAAGTTTGACCCAGGAGCTAGGTCCACAAAGGTGGGGTAGAGGCCTAGGTTCTACACTGGTTGAGTGGTTGTATCCGTCTGTTAATGCCCAGTATTAAGTGTATATATCGTTATAGGGTAGGGATCTCAACGGTTTACAAGTTATGACCCAGGGGCTATGTCACCAGGGATGGGGAAGGAGTCCAGGGTCTATGCTGTTTGGATGGTTGTATCCGTCTGCCCAGTAAATGTATATAATTTATGGTTATAGGGTACAGATCTTAACGGTTTCCAAATTATGACCCAGAGGCTATGTCCCCAGGGTTGGGGAAGGAGATCGGCGTCTATGCTGGTTGAGTGGTTGTATCCGTCTGTTCATGCCCAGTAAGTGTATATATGGATATAGGGTGGGGATCTCAATGGTTTCCAAGTTATGACCGAGGGTCTTTGTCCCCAGGGTTGGGGAAGGAGCCCAGGGTCTATGCTGGTTGGATGGTTGTATCTGTCTGTTCATGTCCAGTAAGTGTATATATGGTTATATGATGGGGATCTCAACGGTTACTAAGTAATGACCCAGGGGGCCCACCCACAACCTCATGTTTCACCTCTTGTGACCCCGGGGCGGCCCCAATTCTGAACCCAGGGTCACCATTTGAGCAAACTTGGTAGAGGACTTCTAGACGATGCTACAGACAAAATATCTAAGCTGCAAACTTTTTTGTTCCGGAGAAGAAAATTTTGAAGTGTTTTTCCTATAAACTTCTATGTAAAATTGACAGAAACACATGAAAAGAAACCAAAACTCGAATTTATTTAAAATAGACTTTTCTGTTAAAATATTATATTAGGCTAATAAATTTTGAGCAGGTCTAGGTGATTTTACGCAACTTAGTACGGTGGTCTAGTAACTAAAAATTGTAATTTTTAGCACTGAAGGATTAAATATACAGTACTTCAAAAACAGCAATATTAAAGGCAAAAGTTTGCTCATTAAAACGTGAAATGAAACAGTTGACAAAGTATTCGGAAGCCTTACAAGTTTGGGAAGTGCGTAATCCAATCAATATAATACTGCAAAAACTTTTATTTAGCGGACATCTTATTTAAGCGCCTTTAGCGGACATTATCCATAGATGCTAATTCAAAAGGTCTTCTAAAACGATATGAAAATATAAAGATGTAAGCAAAAAACATAATTTTTCTCCGCAATTCTTTAAACATCTCAAGGATCTTAATCTAGTTACCTACCCTGTTATTGAGCAGCCTGCCGAGTCTTTGAGAATTTTCAGCACTCCATGCATCTGGGTAGAGAGCCTTTGGAACAACTCCGTATTTCTCAACGATATCCACCAGCATATCCCACTGTCCCCCATCATCAGACGGGTTACATAGTAGGTGACTTATCAGGCGGCCATTGTAGGTCTCACCTTTCCTGGCACAATCGACAAAGGAGTTTAGAAGGTACTGGGCTCTCTCAAGCTGAAAGTAGAGGTGATTTTAAGATATTAAACCTCATGCAAGAATATAAGAATCATTCAAGGATATCTGGTACAGTGGTGAAGATTGGGAATTCCAATATGAGGTATTTTTATCGAAATGGAGGTTCTCAGGGTTGGATCTGAAATGGATAGTCTTGACTGATTCTTTTTCTTGCATACATTAACATCATGCATGTTGAGGCTACCCGCTAACAATATAAGAATCTTTCATGGGTATCCGGTTCAGATAGGGAAATTCCAACACAAGGTATAATTGTTTTTATCTTTCCGATCAAAACAATTACACCAAGGCTTGGAATTTGAACCGGATACCCATGATCGATCCTTTTCCTTGCATATATATTCTGCGCATTGACATCGCCAACTATTAACCTTTTGCATGTTTATTTACATTATGATGTCATACACCTGTCATTGTTAATATGATCAGCGTGTGACTTTCATCCCCCCCATGTGTAAGATCAGGCTTTCTTTCACCCAAGTAAAATGTGGATATTTATTTACTCAATGATGCCATGCAACTGCTAATGTTATGTTATGCATGACTGTTGCTGCATAACTTTTATCGTCCCACATGTATACGCTCAAACTGTCCGACACTCCTGTAAAATGCAGTTATGTGGGTGTGGCTGCTGCTACAAATCCCACCTTTACCTTCACATATAGAAAGGCTCCCCCACCCCTTCTTCAATTCTAAACAATTATCATTAAAATAAATTGCTACTAAATGTTTGATGCACACCAAACAGGAAGACATAAGAATACAACATTGATAACAAAAAGACAATGTATTATCAGTTGCTTTTGTTGTTTATTCCCAAAGAGAAGGCATATTGGGGAAACTTTAAAAGTTTTGAACAATATTTGAAATAACTCAGTGGCTTCAAGGGACACATGACAATCTTGAAGAGTTTACCATGCATTAAACTTAGCATCTTCATGTATTAATCCAGTAACAATTTGACTTGAAACCTGCTTACATGTAATTAAATAATTTTTTGAATTTTCATTTTTCTTTGTAATTTAACCTTAGTTTTACATACATTATTGGTGCAACATAATCACCAGTTGGTAATATGCAAAAACAACTTGCTTTATACTATTCTTAATAATGCAAGTTATGTGAAAGACTAACGGGATGCTGCGAGTTTTTAAAAATCAAGATTGTCGTGTGTCATTTTTAATGGTGAAGCTCCATATGTTTGCTGATTTCAGTGAGGTCTCTTTACTGTTTGAAAATGTTTTGCTCATGGATTTAAAATAGTTTTTAAAATATTTTAATTCTGGGACATGTTTCTTTTACATACCTACATACAGGACAAGTCACAAGTACACGTAGTCAGGCTGGTCACAAAAATAGGGTGATAGTCCTCCCAAAAAAGAGAATTATGTTATCATGCTTGTAAAAAAAATAAAAATACTTTTGTAACCAACACAAAATTCATGAACATTTCACTTCTAGATTTTAAACAATACACAATCATGTACTTCAAACATATATATGGAGTACTATGGTCTAGTGGTAGAGCACTGGACTCAGGGTCGAGAAGGCATGGGTTCGATCCCCACCATAACCACGTGTTGTGTCCCTGAGCAAGTCACTTAATCTGCATTTGATTAGAACTGGTTTTATCCAGGAAGACATTGAGAATGATTAAAATAAGTTCAGAATGATTAAAATAAGTTCAGAGAGCTTTCTTCACAATCGATGTAAAATAAATAAGTTTAAACTAAACACACACACTTTTTATACATGTATGTTAAAATTCTTGTTTCAGCAAGACCTATTAAACAATGGGAGATGTTCTTATGGCGAATATTTAATTTTACAGATAACTATTATTACACATGTTACATCACAGAGTAGGTCAGAAACTCTGACGATCTCTCACCTTGTCCCAGAAAAACAGGTATGTCTGACTGAACTCAAATTCTTCCATGTTGTATTTCTTCGCAAACGATATCCGCATGAGGTTCAGGCATGCAAATATCCAACATCTTCCTGACGAGCGCTGATTTGTCATTGGCTTTCCTTCGTTCTCTATCTGTGATGAAAATGAACAAAACACAGAGATTGATCACTTTTGATTTTTACATGCTATAATTATTACTATACTGTTAAGGACACTAAAAAAGAAGGTTAAATCAAAGTGACTATTAAATCATTTTCATATACCAGCAGAATAAATCATATATATATATTATAATATGATTATAATGTATCACTAACAGTTTTAATGGTTAACACTTCCATCCCTAGATTTGTAAAATGGAATCTACCGTACTCTCCTTTCAGTTAGGCACACACACTACATTTTTGAAGCCACAATCTACGGTGTCCGGTTGGGGCCAGATACAATGTCGCATTGTCGTGGACGACAATGCGATGCCCGACAACACGACATCGCGATACGACATCGCAACAATTATGTCGAGATGTCGTATCGCAATGTCGCATAGTCGGGCGTCGCATTGTCGCGCACGACAACGACAATGCGACATTCTTTCAATTGTCGTAATGTCGCCAACGGCGCACGACAATGCGACGCGCGACATTTTGCTTATAATGTCGTCCGTTGCGCACGACATTGTCGCCAACGACGCACGACATTTCGCTTATAATGTCGCGCTGCCGAAACTACTTTTTCTTATAATGTCGCTCCTTCGCCGGTGACGCACGACATTTTGCTAATAATGCGTCATAATGTACGACATCGCGACAGGACATCACAACATTGCGATACGACATCACAACATAATTGTCGCGATGTCGTATCGCAATGTCGCGATGTCGTATCGCAATGTCGCATTGTCGTATTGCGATGTCAGGCATCGCATTGTCGCCCACGACACTGCAACATTGTATCTGGTCCCAACCAGACACCGTAACAATCTGTGAGATTAAGGAAGATTTGTCACAAAATCTATGAGATTCTATAATAAAAAAAAAGTTATGAGTAAGGTTTTATCTAATATGTTCATACATTTAAGCTTTTCAAAGATTTTGATAAAATAAAATAGGAAATGTAATTTTACCATCTTTTAAATATGTTTTCCTTTCAAGTATTTTTCATTGAGATTTCCAAATCTCACAGATTTTCGACATTTGAAGAAATGAAATGAGTTTTGGTCCCATAAAGTGAGATATCACATGTCGGGTTGGGTCACACTAAAAGCTGTTTATATGTTTGAGTGTTAACAAAATATCAGTATTTTACCTTATGGTTGAAGCAATGTTGAGTGGTCTGCTTCACTTTACGGTTGGTACACACATCCACCACAGGCATCTGTGTACACACATTCTGTGCAAGAATGTTTTTCTCTACACTCTCGAAATTCTTCTGAAATTTCTCCACCAGATCTCGAGATATCCCAGGGTCTGAAAATAGTTCAGTTTCATTTTTTTTGCTGCTGACAATCCGTTTAATTGTTGGGTACCACAAAAAATACTGCATCAAAGTTAAAAGGGAGAGATCCAGGTAGTGCCGGGGAAGGGGTTCAAACCCCTGTAATTAAACCATGTAGACATTTAAACTGCTAACAATTTTATTCAAATTTTAAATCCTGGTTCTGCCCCAGGTTTAATTTGGCAAAACAAATGTTTTTGAAGGTAAATAATATTACCCTCTGTCTCTAGCGGAATAATATTTACTTCTAGCGGAATAATATTTACTTTACTGCCTTATATTTCATCAAAATACAATTGTTGGATCAGTTCAGTTGTATTTCAGTATGTTTCTTATAGATGTTGGCTTCAAAACTAATTTTAAAGCCAAAATATACATTTTGTCTGATTTGGTTTGTAGGTGTTAACATTTATCGAAGCGAGTGCTTGTTGAAGTTAATTCTTAACCCTCTGCGTCCATTATAAACCCAGATCAGCCTGCGAGTAACATGCGTGTGTGTGTGTTTCTAAGGATTATAGTCCCTCCACCTACGACAGGCGTCCTACCTGACGATTATAGGCACAATGTCTGGACTTTTATCTGTGTGTTGTTGTGTGATGTGATGATATGTCAACTTGAAGCAGCGAACTCAATGGTTTCTTTATAGTGCTGCCACACTGGAATACCACGCCGTAGTAGACATGATACCCCCACCCACCCAGTCACATTATTCTGACACTGGTCAATCAGTTGCAGCACTACCCATTATTTGCTCGTCAGGCAAGGGTTACAAGTGACTACTCCATTTTTAAAGTCTTTGGTATGACGCGGTCAGTGGACTCGAACCCACGACCTCCCGAATGCAAGGCAGACGCTATAACCACTACACCACAATGCTTCGGTCCACGAAAGTTGTGCGAGTAACATGCACGCTGATCAGGGTTTAAGATGTCCGGCTGTTGATCAGTCATCTTCCCCAAAACACCCCTTTATCATAAAAATGGAATTGTCTTAATTCAAAGAAAGAACAGTCCATTATATATATATATGTAGTGGGTTAAGTTCAAAGTCTAAGTCGGTAAAAAATAACTTAATTCATTTTATAACATTGTCAGGGATATAATGTGTCACTCAACCGTTTGCCCATTAATCTGTCCATGTCCTGTCTGGTGGTTAATTGATTTTGTTAAGTTCAAATATTTGCCCTACATATAATTCAGGGGGTGTTTTTTGGCTGTTTTTATAGCCGAAATTCGGTCATATTCCCAATGCCAAAACATATATTTTTTTCCCAATTAAGAGGAAAAAATTCCCAATTTTTCAAAAAAAATAAATAATATATTTATTTTTTTTAAGTGTGCCAATCCAATGATTGGGGTTCAAAAGCTTAAATAAATGCTTCTGTTTATCTTGGTGTACAAAAAACAGTATTAAAGATATAATTATGAAAGGAATGCTTTACTTTATATTTTTCCGAATTTTATTAAAAATCTTGCTAAAATTCCCCATTTTATGAAAATCGCGCTAAAATTCCCAATTCCAGGGGTATGGGTCATGTTCCCAAAATCATGAAAAAAAGCCCTGATATCTATATTCATATATGGAAATATATAAACTAAGACAATTAATGGTCACCGCTATACATTACATACTTTGTTTAAAATAGTGTTTTTTAAAGTTCTGTACGTGCTCATTGTTATTTATGGACATGTCCATGTTTATTTACGAGACACATTTAAATAAGAATACACACATATCTTCAGTAGTATATTAATTAAATACACAGTAGTATATTAATTAATACAGTAACATTATATCTTAGGCCATCCTTAAAAAAGTGTTTGTTTGCTGTTCTCCGACCGACTGTCTAAAAAGGCAGCGAGTGTTGTTGTTTTTAGCCTTTT